>PITA01010993.1:0-68744 GCA_004023965.1 Spilogale gracilis
TCTGATGGAGGCATAGTATTCCATTGTATATATGTACCACATCTTCTTTATCCATTCATCTGTTGATGGGCACCTTGGCTCTTTCCATAGTTTGGTGATTGTGGCCATTGCTGCGATGAACATTGGTGTACATATGGCCCTTCTTTTCACTACATCTGTATCTTTGGGGTAAATGCCCAGTAGTGCAATTGCAGGGTCATAGGGTAGCTCTATTTTTAATTTTTTTAAGGAATCTCCACACTGTTTTCCAAAGCAGCTGCACCAGTTTACATTCCCACCAACAGTGTAAGAGGGTTCTCCTTTCTCCGCAGCCTCTCCAACACTTGTGATTTCCAGTTTTTCATGAATTTTGAAATTGTATTTTTAAAAAGAATCAAGAATTAGAGTGACTTTATAATAATTGGAATGTTTGAAATCTGTCACATCAGCGATCAACTAAAATGGATGTAAATAATGATTTAGCTCTCAACGTCTGAATAAACTGCAATCAATATAAAAGGATTGATCATCCTAGGAAAGAGATTAGTCAAGGAATAAGAAGCAAAAGGAGTATTTAGAATCTAAAAGCTTTACCAGTTTGGAATGAAAAGGACAAGGGGCGCCTGGCTGGCTCAGTAGGTGGAGGATATGACCCTTGATCTCGGGGTTATAAGTTTGAGCCCCATGTTGGGTATAGAGATTACTTACAAATAAAATTAAAAATACCTATCACCTGAGTTAAATTCAGGTGCAGCCCCATTATAAATCACTTTGTTAGACTTTCTGGCACGTTCCAAGGACTTAGTGATTACCTGCCAGAAGCCAATGGCCAAGGCAAGACTTCTCTGAGTTAGGTTACTAACTTGAGTTATATGTTTGTATCTTTCTTACCTACATAACAATCCCAGGAGGTGAGAGTCATGGAACCACCCTAAGAGTATAAGCATCACAGGTATGAATGGACTGAATTCTCTCTCTTAGAGTGGGAATGAGTAGATAATAGTGAATTTGAAAAACCAAGAAAATGCAATTTAAGCACGTTATTGAGAAATGGCTAAGGGGCACCTGGGTGGCTCAATCAGTTAAGAAGCATCAGACTCTTGATTTTGACTGTGGTTGTGTTCTCAAGGTCAGGAGATCAGGTCCTAGGGCAGGCTTTGAACTTAGCAGGGTCTGCTTGGAATTCTCTCCCTGCCCCTTCTCATGCTTGCTCTCTCTCTCTCTCAAATAAATAAATCTTTTAAAAAAGAAATGGCTAAAAGATAAAGTGATGGCATCTTGGTGATGAAAAATTAAGGGGAAAAGGACTGGGAGCTACTTTTTAAATATAAGTCATGCAGGGTCTCCATCGGCGCTCTGGGTTGGTGTGAGCCCCAGTGGTGGCAGAGATGGAGACCAAGGCTTATGTGTCTGAGAGGTGAATGTAGTCCAGAGGGGCTGCCAGTGCTCCAGGCCCAGGGCCCCATTTCTACTCAGAATCTGTGGAGCTCCCAGCAGAAATCAGGCCTTGATCGAGCACCGTTCCTGAAATCTGGCCAAGGTACCTCATGTGGCTCTAGTCAGAAAGCCCGTCATTTCACTTGGACGAGCATGTGACCCTTGATCTTGGGCTCGTGAGTTCTAATCCCACATTGGATATAAAGATTACATAAATAAATAAAACTTTAAAAAAAGAAAAGAAAGCCCATCAGGTTAAAGACTGTGGCCCATACTGTAGAGATCCTGTCTGTCCACATGCCTTAAAGGACCCCAAGGATTGCTTTTTTTCTTGGAGAAGGCAAACAACCCACCTAGCAAGGAGCCTACTAGGGAGGACCTCTTCAAGACATGTAGGATCTTCCTCACCCCCACCACCGCTCCTGTTCTATACCCCCTGAATGTTGAGTCCAACTCCAGGGAAGAATACCTGGATGCCAGAGACTTGGAAATGTCCATCTTGGTGCAGTTGGTCCTCCAGCTGACTGGACACCTTTGGCTTTACCTCCACCTCTGCCCTAGGCTGCTGGTCTGTCTTGCTTTGCTTCTGAGGGACTGCTGAGGTCAGAAGGCTTGGCCAGAGTCTCACCTGTGGTGTCTTCAAAGTTAATCAGAGTCCCAGGGTCCCTGGGAAGCCCTGGGCCCCAGATACAATTCCTGGGAATCCCTCCACCAGCCATGAAAGAGAAACGAAAGAAGAAGGTGCCAGAGATGCTGCGATGAGAGCCAGATAAATGGGTTGCATGCATGAATGCATCCACGAAGTTGCTGAGTTTGATCTTTTTTTTTTTTTTTTTAAGATTTTATTTATTTACTTGACAGAGAGAAACACAGCTAGAGAGGAAACACAAGCAGGGGTAATGAGAGAGGGAGAAGCAGGCTTCCCATCAAGCAGAGAGCCCAATGCTGTGCTAGATCTGGGACTCTAGGATCATGACCTGAGCCAAAGGCTGACGCTTCATGACTGAACCACCCAGGCACTTCTGAGTTGATCTTTTGGTTAAATGAGATGGCCTGGGAGTGTACCTGGCTATATTCTCTCCCACTCTGTACATAGCCCCCTGCCCAGAGAAGACCCCTGGGGTCCCTTCCCCTGGCCTTGTTACCTGTACACCTGCTGTGGCCACAGGAGGCCTGTGCTCCTCCAAGGGCTTGTGCAGTTGCAATAATAGGGTCCGTGGTGAAAGGAATGAGGCTGATACAAAAGCAAGGTCAAGCAAAGTTTATTTTGCGCCAAACTTCGAGAATTATACTGGCCTGGGCCAGGGTCGCTTCCCAAGAGAGAGAGTGACTCCACCTAATTTCTCACTTATAGGGTAACCCCCCAAATCACAAGCTGACCAGGGTTAATTTGCATTTCCATTGTATAGGGAAAACCCTGCACCAGAGTTGGCCTGACTCAAGTAGCTTGCCTGAGTTAATCTGCACTTCTATTGCCCCTGGAACCCAGAGGCTAGGACATTTGGGCATTCCCACCTGAGCCCAAGTACCAGTAATGAGTTGCCTATTCTTAGTTTGCATCTCCATACCTCCCGGGAGGGGAGGTTAAGGGGGTTAACTTATTGGGCGTCTCCCCCAACCTGGCTCGCCTTTGTTTTCCAGGGGCTGTTTGCCCATATCTCCTGGAGCTGTTTTTCTGAATAAACAAGATGGCAGCTTGGACATCTAAATAGGTCCTTACAGGCAACAGCCAGCTCAGGAAATGGGGCTTGCCTGGCCTGGCCACGCACTGCTGTCCAGGGACAGTGGCCTCTCCCAGAGGCGCCGAGCCACTTCCCAGCTGGGCGCAGACTAGGGTAGGGGATACCAGCACTGGTAGGGGAGGTGAAAGGTCTGGGATCACAGGTAAGAGAGGACTTCCCTTGTTGGGAAATGCAGCTGCTGTGCAGGGGTCACCACTGGCCCCAGGCTGTCCCCCCTGTGCTGTCTTCTATTGGTCCCAGCCACAAGCCCATCTGTATGTAAAGAGGCTTAGGTTCCCGCTTAGATGCTGTACATGGTCCAGGAGAGCATTCATGGACTGGGGAGAGTTCTGTCTGTGATCACGGAGGGAGCTGGACATTCTTTCTGTAGAGTTCTATGTTTTGGAGAAGGGAAGGAAGCCTTTGCCTGGTCTCAGACCATAAGCCTTTACTAGGAGAAGCTGTATTTTATAACTCTGCTCTGCTGTTGAGATGTTCTGTTCAATGGCAGGCTGGTGGGGAGCACTGCCTGCTTGGGGGCCAAGAGAGTGCATTTCAGAGTGTGGCTTCCAGGGCCTCCAGAATCTGAGGCCCCAGGCTCTGGACTGGACACCTGCACAGGGATGGAAGGAGGCTGTGGCAGCAGGTGCTAGGCTTGTGAAGTGCCAGGAAGGGGCAAGGGTCAGGAGCAGTTTTAACTTCAACTTCCCTCGGGTCCTCTAACACAAGAACACTGCCTGAGGAGATGCTAGGGGCAGACTTAGACAGGGCAGGGTGGGAGGGGGAGGAGATGTCTCATTGTCTCTGGGGGAACCCTGCTCCTCTTACTCTCCCTCTGTTAAAATTTAAATTCAATCTAGTTAACATATATTGTATTATTAGTTCCAGGGGTAGAGTTCAGTGATTCATCAGTTGCCTATAACACCTAGTGCTCATTACAGTCAAGTGCCCTCCTTAATGCCCATCACCCAGCTACCCCTTCCTCTTACCCACCTCTCCTCCAGCAGCCCTCGACAAATATCTGGGCTTTTTCCACAGTTTGGCTATTGTGGATATTGCTGCTGTAAACATTGGGGTGCAGGTGCCCCTTCAGATTGCTACATTTGTCTCCTTTGGATAAATACCTAGTAGTGCAATTGCTGGATCGTAGGGTAGTTCTATTTTTGACTCCATACTCTTTTCCAGAATAGTGGCAGATTGCATTCCCACCATTCCCCTTTCTCCACATCCTCACCAACATCTGTTGTCTCCTCACTTGTTAATTTTAGCCATTCTGACTGGTGTGAAGTGGTGTCGCACTACGATTTTGATTTGTATTTCATTGAGGATGATGATGTTGAGATTCTTTTCATGTATCTATTGGCCATTTGTATGTATGTCTGCTTTGGAGAAGGGTTCATATCTTCTGCCCATTTCTTGACTGGATTATTTGTTTTTGGGGGTGTTGAGTTTGGTAAATTTTTTATAGATTTTGGGGGCGCCTGGGTGGCTCAGTTGGTTGGGCGACTGCCTTCGACTCAGGTCATGATCCTGGAGACCCGGGATCGAGTCCCACATCGGGCTCCCTGCTCGGCGGGAAGCCTGCTTCTCCCTCTCTCACTCCCCCTGCTTGTGTTCCCTCTCTGGCTGTGTTTCTCTCTGTCAAATAAATAAAATCTTAAAAATAAATGTTTTTTATAGATTTTGAATATTGGTGCTTTATCTGATATGGCATTTGCAAAACCTTCTCCCATCCCGAAGGTTGCCTTTTAGTTTCGTTGATGGTTTTGCTTGCTGCACAAAAGCTTTTTATCCTGATGAAGACCCAGCGGTTTATTTTTGCTTTTGTTTCCCTTTCCTCTGGAGACATGTCTAGCAAGAAGTTCCAGAAGCAAAGGTAAAAAGAGGTTGCTGCCTCTGTTCTCCTCTAGGATTTTGATGGATTCCTGGGTCACATTTAGGTCTTTCATCCATTTTGAATTTATTTTTCTGTATGGTATAAGAAAGTGGTTCAGTTTCATTCTTCTGCATGTGGCTGTCCGGTTTTTCCAACACCATTTGTTGAAAAGACTGTTTTTTTTTCTACTGGATATCCTTTACTGCTCTAAGATGAGTTGACCATAGAGTTGAGGGTCAATTTCCGGGTTCTCTATTCTGTTCCACTGATCTATGTGTCTGTTTTGTGCCACTATTATACTATCTTGATGACTATGGCTTTTTAATATAACTTGAGGTCTGTAATTGTGATGCATCCAGCTTTGGTTTTCCTTTTCAACATTACTCTAGCTATTTGGGTTTTTTTCTGGTTCTAAACAAAATTTAGGATTGTTTGTTCCAGCTCTGAGAAAAATGCTTGTGGCATTTTGGTAGGGATTGCATTGAATGTGTAGATTGCTTTAGGTAGCATAGACGTTCTAACAGTATTTGTTCTTCCAATCCAAAAGCATGGAATGTTTTGCATTTCTTTGTGTCTTCCTTAATTTCTTTCATAAGTGTTCTATTGTTTTCAGAGTACAGATCTTTTGCCTCTTTTGTTAGGTTTATTCCTAGGTATCATGGGTTTTGGCGCGATTATAAACGGGATCTATTCCTTGATTTCTCTTCTGCGGCTTCATTGTTAGCATATAGAAATGCAACAGACCTATGTGCATTGATTTTAAATCCTGCAACTTTACTGAATTCCTGTATCAGTTGTAGCAATTTTTTGGTGGAGTCTTTCAGGTTTTCTACATAGAGTATCATGTCGTCTGCAAATAATAAACATTTGACTTCTTCCTTGCTGATTTTTTTGCCTTTTATTTCTTTTTGTTGTCTCATTGCTGAGGCTAGGACTTCCAGTACTTTGTTGAACAACAGTGGTGATAGTGGACATCTCTGATGTGTTCCTGATCTTAGGGGAAAAGCTCTCAGTTTTTCCCTGTTGAGGATTTTAGCTGTCAGTCTTTCATTTATAGCCTTTATGATGGTGAGATACAGTTCCTTTGTTCCTACTTTCTTGAGGATTTTTATTGAGAAAGGATGCTGTATTTTGTTAAATGCCTTCTCTGCATATATTGAGAGGATTATAAGGTTCTTATTCTTTCTTTTATTAATGTGGGATATCACATTGATTTGCAGATGTTGAACCAATCTTGCAGCCCGGGAATAAATCCTTTTGGTTGTGGTGAATAATCCTTTTTATTGAACTGTTGAATCCAATTCGCTAGTATCTTGTTGAGAGTTTTTTTGTTTGTTTGTTTTTTGTTTTTTGTTTTTTAGATTTTATTTATTTGACAGAGAGATCACAAGTAGGCAGAGAGGCAGGCAGAGAGAAAGGAGGAAGCAGGCTCCCGGCTGAGCAGAGTCTGATGCGGGCCTCAATCCCAGGATCCTGAGATCATGACCTGAGCTGAAAGCAGAGGCTTTAACCCACTGAGCCACCCAGGCACCCGACTGTTGAGAGTTTTTGCATCCATGGTCAACAGGTATATTTGTAATTCTCCTTTTTAGTGGGATCTTTGGTTTTGGGATCAAGGTAATGCTTGAATGAGTTAATAACAGCATGAGTTAGGAAATTTTCCTTCCATTTCTGTTTTTTGGAACAGTTTCAGAAGAATAGGTATTAATTCTTCTTTAAATGTTTGGTAGAATTCCTCTGGGAAGCCATCTGGCCCTGGACTCTTGTTCGTTGGGAGACTTATGATTTCTGATTCAGTTTCTTTGATGGTTATGGATCTGTTTAGAGTTTCCATTTCTTCCTATTTCAGTTTTGATAGCTTATATATTTCTATGAGTTTATCCATTTCTTCCACATTGCCCAATTTATTGGCCTATAACTACTCATAATATTCTCTTATAATTATTTGTATTTCTTTAGTGTTGGTTATGATCTCTCCTTTTTTCACTCATGATTTTATTAATTTGGGTCCTTTCTCTTTTCTTTTTGTTAAATCTGGCTAGGGTTTTATCTATCTTGTTAATTCTTTCAAGAACCAGTCCCTAGTTTCATTGATCTGTTCTACTGGTTTTTTTTCTTTCTTTCTTTAAGATTTTATTTGTTTATTTGACAGAGAGAAACACAGCCAGAGAGGGAACACAAGCAGGGGGAGTGAGAGAGGGAGAAGCAGGCTTCCCGCCGAGCAGGGAGCCCGATGTGGGGCCCAATCCCGGGTCTCTGGGATCATAACCAGGGCTGAAGGCAGTTGCTTAACCAACTGAGCCACCCAGGTGCCACCTTCCCTCTTATTTTAAAAAAGATTTTATTTTATTAAGATTTTAAGATTTTTAAAGATTTTTTTAATGACTGAGCCACCCAGGCACCCCTATACTTCCCTCTTAACACCACCTTTGCTGCATCCCAAAGGTTTTGGACTATCATGTTTTCATTTTCATTTGCTTCCATGTATTTTTAAAAATTCTTCTTTAGTTTCCTGGTTGACCCTATCATTCTTTAGTAGGCTAAACAATTTTTTTTTTAATTTTTAGAAAGATTTTATTTGAGAGAGAGTGAGAAAGAGAGCACAAGCAGTAGAGCTGCAGAGGAAGAGGGAGAAGCATGCTCCCCACCCAGCAGAGAGCCTGACATGGGGCTCGATTCCAGGACCTTGGAATCATGACCTGAGCTAAAGGCAGATGCTTAACCAACTGAACCACCTTCTCTGTGTTCATGGTCCTTTCAAATTTTTTCTTATGGTTGGCTTCAAGTTTCATAGGACTGTGGTCTGGAAAAATGAATGGTATAATCTCAGTCTTTTTGTACTGGTTGAGGCCTATCTGTGACTCAGTATGTGATCTATTCTGTGGAATGTTCCATGTGCATTCAAAAAGAATGTATTGTGCTCCTTTAGGATGAAATGTTCTGAATATATCTGTTAAATCCATCTTGTCCAGTGTGTCATTCAAAGCCCTTGTTTCTGGGTGCCTGGGTGGCTCAGTGGGTTAAAGCTTTGGCTCAGGTCACGATCTCAGGGTTCTGAGATCGAGGCCCACATCAGGCTCTCTGCTCATCAGGGAGCCTGTTTCCTCCTCCCTCTCTCTCTGCCTGCCTCTCTGCCTGCTTGTGATCTCTCTCTGTGTCAAATAAATAAATAAAATCTTAAAAAACAAAAAACAAAAAACAAAGCCCTTGTTTCCTTGTTGATCTTCTACTTAGATGAGCTGTCCATTCCTGTTGAGTGGGGTATTAAAGTCCCCTACTATTACTGTATTATTATCAATGAGTTTCTTTAATTTTTTTTATTAACTAGCTTATATATTTGGTAGGGGCATAAATATTTACAATTGTGAGATTTTCTTGTTGGATAGACTCCTTTATTATGATATAGTATCCGTCTTCATTTCTTACTACAGTCTTTGGTTTAAAATCTAGTTAGTTTGATACAAGGATAGCTTCCCAGCTTTCTTTGATGTCCATTAGCATGTCCATTAGCATGATAAATGGTTCTCCAGCCCCTCACTTTCAATCTGGTGGTGTCTTTGGGTCTAAAATGAGTCTCTTGTGACTTTGGATTCTGAGAAACAAACCAAGGGTTTTGGAAGGGAGGGGGGTAGGGGGATAGGTGAGCCTGGCAGTGGATATTGAGGAGGGCACATATTGCATGGAGCACTGGGTGTGGGGCATAAACAATGAATCTTGGAACACTAAAAAAATAAAATAAATTACTATAAAAAATAAAAAAGTGAAATGAGTCTCTTGTAAGCAGCATTATCAATGGGTCTTGTTTTGTTTTCTAATCCAGTCTGGTACCTTATGTCCTTTGAAACATTTAGTCCTTTTACATTCAGAGTAATTATTGAAAGATATGCAGGGCACCTGGATGGCTCAGTGGGTTAAGCCTCTGCTTTCAGCTCAGGTCATGATCTCAGGGTCCTGGGATCAAGTCTCTGCTCAGCGGGGAGCCTGCTTCCTCCTCTTTCTCTTCCTGCCTCTCTGCCTACTTGTGATCTCTGTCAAATGAATAAATAAAATCTTCTTAAAAAAGGGGGGGGTTCATTAAAAAAAAAGAAGAAAGATATGCAGTTAGTGCCATTGTATTACCTGTAAAATTGCGGTTCCTGTATATTGTCTCTCTTCCTTTCTTACTCTTTTTTACTTTTGGTCTCTCTTTTCACTCAAAGCGTCCCCTTTCATATTTCTTGCACAGCTGGTTTAGTCAGTGTTCACAGGTTCATTTAGTTTTTGTTTTTTCTTGGGACCTCTTTAGTTCTCCTTCTATTCTGAATGATAGCTGTGCTGGATAAAGTATTCTTGGCTGCATATTTTTCTCATTTAGCTCCTTGACTATATCATGCCAGTCCTTTCTGGCCTGCAAGTCTCTGTGGACAGATCTGCTCCCAACCTTATGTGTCTACTTTGTAGGTTAAGGAGTACTTGTCCCCAGCTGCTTTCAGAATTTTCTCTTTCTCTTTGTAATTTGCAAGTTTTGCTATAATATGTTGTGGTGTTGACCTATTTTTGTTGATTTTGAGATGAGTTCTCTGTATTTCTTGGACTTGAATGCCTGTTTCCTTCCCTACCTTAGCGAAGTTCTCAGCTATAATTTGTTCAAATAAATCTTCTGCCCATATTTCCCATTCTTTTTCTTCTGTGACTCCTATTACATGGATACTATTTTGCTTTATGGAATCACTGAGTTTCCTAAGTCTACTTTTGTGACATGATAGTTTTCTTTTCCTCTTCTTTTTAGCTTCATTATTTTCCATAATTGTATCTTCTATATCACTGATTTACTCTTCCACTTCATTTGTCCTTGTTTTTGTGGCCTCCTCTTGGGTCTACATCTCAGTTATAGCATTTTTAATTTCTGCATGACAAGATTTTAGTTCTTTTATCTCTACAGTAAGGGATTCTCTAGTGTCTTCTATGTTTTTTTCAAACACAGCAAATATCTTTATAATTGCTGTTTTATTTTTTTAACTTTTTTAAAAAATATTTTATTTATTTATTTGACACAGAGAGACAGATCACAAGTAAGCAGAGAGAGAGGAGGAAGCAGGCTCTCTGCTTAGCAGAGAGCCTGATGCGGATCTCATCCCAGGACCCTGAGATCATGACCTGAGCTGAAGGCAGAGGCTTTAACCCACTGAGCAACCCAGGTGCCCATATTTGCTGTTTTATTTTTTTATTTTTTATTTTTAAAAAATATTTTATTTATTTGACAGAGAGAAACACAAGCTAGAGAGGGAACATAGGCAGGGGAGTGAGAGAGGGAGAAGCAGGGAGCCTGACGTGGGGCTCGATCCCCGGTCTCTGGGATCATGACCTGAGCCGAAGGCAGTTGCTTAACCAACTGAGCCATCCAGGTGCCCCATATTTACTGTTTTAAATCGTAGTTCAGATATCTTAATTATATCTGTATTGACTAAATCCCTGACTGTGAGTACTACCTCCTCTTCTTTCTTTTGGGTTGAATTTATCCTTTATTTTGTCCAGAAAAGAAGAAAGAAAAAGAAAAAACAACAATATCAACAATAATAAAAAGAGTAAATCTGGGGTGTGTTTTGGTCTGCTTATTAAAAGGAGACAGAGGGGCACCTGGGTGGCTCCATCATTGGGCATCTGCCTTCAGCTCAAGTCATGTTCCTGGAGTCTCAGGATCCAGCCCCTGCATCAGGCTTCCTGCTTGGCGGGAAGCTTGCTTCTCCCCCTCTCACTCCCTCTGCTTGTGTTTTGTGTTCCCTTTCTAACTGTGTTTCTCTCTGTCAAATAAATAAAATCTTTTTTTTTTAAAAAAAAGAATTATTTAAAAAAGGAGATATATCTCAAAATACAAAAGAAAGAAAAAATATGTATATAAGTACAATGAAAGGAAACAAAAATTTAAAAATATATGTATATATTAAAAAGAATAAAAAAGGAATTGAAAAAATAAAGTAACTGAAAAAATAATAATAAAAAACTAAAGAATAAAAGTATAAAGATGCTAGATACTATTTTCCCCTAGAGCTGAAGCTTTGCAGCCCTTTATGGCCAGTCAACTTGATGTGAGCGAGTTGTTTGTGCTGGTCTTCTGGGGGTCGGGTCTGTTGCCCTGATTCTCAGGTGGACTTGCCCTGGTGGAACCGCACCTTCAGTGCACAGGGAGGCGGGGCTTGCGGTAAGCGGCGCTCGGCTCCACTAGGTGGTGCTGTTTTGCTACCTTAAGGCTTTCGGTACCCATGGGCAGGATGAATATGGTGGTGTCCCCTTTTCCAGCCCTAGAGCTGAAAATTCGGGGACCCCACTCTTTTTTTTTTGGTTAAATATTTTATTTATGTATGTATTTGAGAGAGAGAGAGAGAGAGAGAGAGAGAGAGAGAACAAGCAGCAGAGAGGGGCAGAGGAAGAAGGAAGAAGCCAACTGCTCGCTGAGCAGGGAGCCGGATGGGGGACTCCATCCCAGGACCGCGGGATCACGACCTGAGCGGAAGGCAGTACCCAGGTGCTTGGGACCCCATTCTTCAGTGAACCCTCACAGAAGAGCAGTCAGTCCTTCTTGTCTCCCCAGTTTCTGTCAGAACTCTGTGTCCACCCTGTATGCATTTGAATTTTTTTATCTCAGGCCCGCGACTGAGTTTAAAAACTCCGAATTGTAGGTAGGGACTGGAAAGGTTCAGACCTGTGCCATTCCTCCTGGAGAGGAGGGGGTGTCTCACCATGCTTCCACCTTTCGCTGGACCTACCCCTGGAGAGCAGTCGCAGGACCACACAGCAGTTTGCAGTTTATGGCAACACAGAAGGGAAAGCTGGCACCTAGACTCCCTGTTCTCAGTCAGCTTCCTCACTGCTCTGCCTGGTAGCAGGGCATCACTTGGGCGCCACCCCTTCTTCCTGCAACCGAGTAGATCCTCAGATCAAGGTATCACTGCTGGAATTCTGCCCTGCTTCACCACCAGAGCACCTTGAAAGGAGACCCATTCCCTCCTGGAGCAGACTCCTATAAGTTCTGATTTTGTGCTCCCCTGCCTGTAATACTTTGTGATAGCTTCCTTAATATGGCTCCCTCCCCGCCGCGATAGCCCCTCAACCAGATTACACCGGATTCAAGTCTCTACATCTCCTACTTCCCGAAAGATGGTTGCTTTTCTGCAGCAACCTGTAGACTTGTAATACTTATTTTCTCAGACCTCCAACTGACTTCTTGGGTATTCAGAATGACTGGATATCTAGTTGTAGTCCAGGAACAAGACGAACGTAGCCCTACTCCTCCACCATCTTAACTCCACCCCTGCCCCCTTTAATCAATATTCCTTAACATGGTCTCAGAGGCTGCCCCACCACAACTTCTGTTACACTCCAGGCTGGGGCGCCTTTTGCCATTTACAAGGTCATTAGGCTAAGAGGAATGTGGCAGGGCTAAGGGGTAGTGGAATGTCAGGGAAGAAGAGTGCGTGCTTGGTTAGGGTATTTGATGAACTGGCACAGGGCTGGTGAGCACTGATGAAAGCCTTTGTAAGGCTTGGGAATCCTGGGCTACCTGTGCAGCACTTCATGCTTTGCCAGACCCTGCAAGCAAGCCCCTTTGGCAGGGGCTCAGATGGTTTTGGAGCACAGCTGAAGAATTCTTGTCCTCACTGGCTCATGAGATGGAACTCCTCTTAATCTTGCAAAGTCAAGAGCAGCCAAATAACATGGGGTTGATGTCATCATTGCAAATACTCTCTGTCCCTGAAAAATGAAGATTGTGGAATTTAAGGAAAAATTGTGCTTTTGTTGTTTATTTATAAAATCTGATTAAAGGGGCACCTGGGTGGTTCAGTCGGTTAAGCATCTACCTTTGGCTCAGGTCATAATCTTGGGGTCGGGGATAGAGCCTTCGGGGATACTTCTCCTTCTCCCTCTGCCCCTCCTGCTTGTGCTTGATTGCTTGTGTACTCTCTCAAATGAATAAATAAAATTGTTGGTTAAAAACTTTAAAAAGCCATGTATAATTTTGCTTTTGTATACTACCTGCATATATGACTTTGATAAAAATGAAATAAAATTAAAGTGATATATGTCCACTATTACAAAATCAGATGCTCACATTTAAGTGAAAATTGCTTATAATTATACTACCCAGAGACATAGCGTTATTGACCTAATGTCTTTCTCTGGGTGATTTTAGGAATCTTTTCTTTGGTATTCTGGCATTTCATTATGATATGTATACTTAATGTATGTCTTTTTATTTATCCTGCATGAGATTCATTGAACTTAATTCTGTGGATATTTTACACGGGTTCTGGAAAATTCTCAGCCATTATCTCTTCAAATATTGGCATGGCCCCAGTGCTTTCTCTTCTCTGGGTCTCCAGTTAAATGTATGTCAGAACTAACTAAATTTCCTATTATTTAACCCTTTTTTAAAAAAATTAAGTTCAATTAGCTAACATATAGTACATCAATAGTTCTTGATGTAGTGTTCAATGTTTAACCCTCTTTTGTATTTTCCATCTTTTTTGTCTCTATGTGCTGCAATCTGGACTCTGACTTACAAGCTCATGTATTCAATGTTCAATTATGTCTATTCTGGTAAACTTGTTTTTTTATTATTTTAATTATGAAAATATTCAAATATACACAGAAGTAGAGAGGATAATATATTATCATATATCTGTCACCTGACTTCAACAATATAATTTTACTTTTCTGGTTTCCTCTGAGGTCAGAGTTTGACATTTTGTATTATATATCTTTCTCATTTCTAGATGTCTCACCTGGTTCTTGTTCTCATATGCTGTGTCACTTTTATAGTTACTATTTCCAGCAGGTATTTTGAAACTTCTTTTATTTAATCATAGTAAGCATAGTTATTTTATAATCTGTCTGCTAATTCAGTGTTTGTTGTTTATGTCTATTTCTGTTGTTTCTTCTGATTCTCATTTGTGGTGCATGGTTAAATTTTTTTTTTTTTTTTTGACTGAGTGCTGTTCATCATTCTTAAGGAATTATTTGTGGTGATTCCTTTTAGCCTAGTGTGAGGGTGCCTCTGTCTAGAGGAGATTTGTTTGCATGGGCCAGTTTTCTGGGGGACATTTGCAGTCAGCAAGGCACCTCAAGTTAAGATTATATCTAGGGGCGCCTAGGTGGCTCAGTCAGTTGATCTGCACAGGCTGCTTGAGATTCTCTCCCTCCCCTCTGTCCCTTCACCTGTTCGTGTGTGCATGTGCTTTCTCTCTCTCTCTCTCTCTATATATATATATACATATATATATGTATATATACTATATTATTTATATATAATTATATATATATGATCTTTTTAAAAAAAAGATTACCTCTAGGGGCACCTGGGTGGCTCAGTTGGTTGGGCGACTGCCTTCGGCTCAGGTCATGATCCCGGAGACCCGGGATCGAGTCCCACATCGGGCTCCCTGCTTGTCAGGAAGCCTGCTTCTCCCTCTCTCACTCCCCCTGCTTGTGTTCCCTCTCTGGCTGTGTTTCTCTCTGTCAAATAAATAAAATCTTAAAAAAAAAAAAATTTACCTCTAGAGCCTTCTTAGATCACCCAGGCAATATGAGCTTAGTTTTCACATCTAAAGGCTATAATTCCCAATGTCATTTTTCACTTTTCATTTTGATTTCTATTCTCCTAATGACAAGGTCTTCTTGTGTGCAGGTAGTCGGAAGTGGGTTTACTTTGGTTTACCCTACTTTAAGATAACAGCCCTTTGGTGTCCTCATTTAATGTGAGGAGGGTCTGATTTAAATTCTTCATCTCTAGTTGAACTTGGTCCTTGATTTTTTGTCACCAAGGTAAGAATTCAGTTTTTCAGTACGGGAATTGGTGTTTGTGAAGTTTTTATGAGAGATACTGGCTCTTGTGGTCATGGAGCTTCCAAGCCCAAGTGGGACCTCAAACCCACCAAGGTGGATCTAGTCTCTTGCTCCTGAATTGTCACCTGGGGGTGCCAGTGATCCTAGTTCCAGGCTGGTCATAGGGACTTCTGCCAGGGCTCTTCCCATGAACACCCAACAGTGCTTTGCTGGCAAGCTGAGACTCCACGCATGTGGTCCTGAGTGAATCTAATGTTAAGTTATGGTGGTTGGTGACACTGAATATGTACATTTAGTTTAGCCTAGGAAGCTGCCACTGAACCTCCCTCCACACTGGTCTAGCAGAACAGGGTCATCAAATGTCATCACATTGAAAAGGGGTTTGGGTCTGCTTCACTGTCTTGGTTTTCCTTACTATTTTACCAGCTCTTTAGCTTTTAATGAGACCTATAAAGTAAGTTCCTTACTATCCTACTAGCTCTTCTACTTTTAAGAAGACTCATTAAATAGGAGCTCTGGGTGCACTTGGGTGGCTCAGTGGGTTAAGCATTTGACCGTTGACTCGGCTCATGGGCCATGAGAGGCCCTTGTCTGGTTTTGCATTTAAGAGGAGTCTGCTTTGGTTTCTGCCATCCTTCCCTTCTCCTACTCTAGCCACCCCCCCGCTGTCTCTCTCTAATATATATTTTTTAATTTTGTGTTTTGCTTTTAAGCTCTTACATCTTTTTAAAATTTATATTCAATTAACATTTAGTGTATTATTAGTTTTAGAGGTAGAGTTCAGTGATTCATCAGTCTTATATAATAGCCAGTGCTCATTACATTCTAATAAATCTTTTTAAAAATATTTTTATTTGAGAAAGACAGAGAATGCATGAGAGAGAAGAGATCAGAGGGAGAAGCAGACTCCCCACCAAGTAGGGAGCCTGATGTGGGACGTGATCCCAGGACTCTAGGATCATGACCTGGGCTAAAGGCATTTGCTTAACCAACTGAGCCACCCAGGCACCCACATTCTAATAAATCTTTAAAAAAGAAAAAGGTTCTTTTTCTCCTTTTCCATCTGCCTCTCCCTCCCCATTCCTTAAAAAAAAAAAGTCTCTCTTCCCCTCACCTCCATTCCCATTCTGAAAAAAGTAAGAGCTCTATTGAAACATAACTCACTAACATAAAATTCACCTATTTAAAAAGTGTAATTCAGTGGTTATTAGTATATCCACAAACTGCTGTTAACAGTCACCTCTATGGGGACACGTGGGTGGCTCAGTTGGCTAATCATCTGCCTTTGATTCAGGTCATGATCCCAGGGTCCTGGGATCAAGTCCTGCATTGGGTTCCCTGAGCCTGTTTCTTGATTTGCCCACTGTTCCCCCTGCTTGTGCTTTTTGACAAATAAAATCTTAAAAAACAAAAAAGCCAAATCACCTCTATATTAATTCCAGGATATTTTCCTCACCTCGAAAAGAAAATTTGTACTTAAGATTTTATATTTAGTCCTGCATTTTGGTAAGGACAGTTTAGTTGTTAGCCTAGGCCACCTTTGCTGAAAACCTGTCTATAACCCATAGTAATGTTAGCCATTTTTCACTTATTTTAATGCTTCTGTTTGTATAATTATTACAAAAATTGGTTCTTACACTTTGATAGGTGTTTTGCAACTTTTTAAAAAAGATTTTATTTATTTATTTGACAGAGAGAAACACAGCCAGAGAGGGAACACAAGCAGGAGTGAGAGAGAGAGAAGCAGGCTTCCCACTCGGCTGGGAGCCTGATCCAGGGCTCGATCCAGGGACTCCGGGATCATGACTTGAGCCGAAGGCAGACACTTAACAACCGAGCCATCCAGGTGCCCCTGTTTTACAATTTTTATGTTATGAACATATCTCATTACTCTCCAGTTTTTGCTGACAGGTGATACATGTAAATGCCAAAAAAACCCCTCAAAAGGTACCTAAGTGCAATAAAAAGGTATCAATTATCCAATCACTCAGACATTTGCCTTCACAGAGACAATTTTTTTTTTTAAGATTTTATTTATTTGACAGCGATAAACACAGCTAGAGAGGGAACACAAGCAGGGGGAGCGAGAGAGGGAGAAGCAGGCTTCCCGCCGAGCAGGGAGCCCAATGTGGGGCTCAATCCTGGGTCTCCGGGATCATGACCTGAGCTGAAGGCAGTCTCCCAACCAACTGAGCCACCCAGGCACCCCTTGTTGCTTTGTGTCTCACAGAGACAATTACTAATACCTCTTACAAGTCCTAAGAATATGCTTCTGTGTATACACATAGTCTAATAAAACGTTTTTTGCTTTGAGATCATTCTTCCTGTATGAATAGAACTGCCTTATCCTGGTGATGGCTGGGTGGTTCAGTTATTAGGCATTTGCCCTCGTCTCAGCTCATGATCCCAGGGTCCTGGGATCGAGCCTGGCATCGGGCTCCATGCTCAGTGGAGAGCCTGCTCCTCCCTCTCCCACTCTCCCTGTTTATGTTTCTTCTCTAGCCGTGTCTCTGTCACATAAATAAAATCTTAAAAAAAAAAAGGGGGGGCGCCTGGGTGGCTCAGTTGGTTAAGCGACTGCCTTCAGCTCAGGTCATGGTCCCGGAGATCCAGGATCGAGCCCCACATCAGGCTGCCTGCTCAGCGGGAGGCCTGCTTCTCCCTCTCACTCCCCTTGCTTGTGTTCCCTCTCTCGCTGTGTTTCTCCTATCAAATAAATAAAATCTTTAAAAAAAAAAAAAGAAAAAAAAAAGGACTGCCTCATCCTTTCTAGTGTGTGCATTTTATTCCATTGCAACACTCAGGGTGCTATTATGTTCTAGAGACTTATGTACAGCATGAGAATGGCTTGAAATAATGCTATTTTCTAGTTTTGATCAGTTATGCTAGCTTTATAGAATGAGTTGAAGACTCATCCTTTTTAATGTTCCACACAAGAATTAACCCTCTTGTTGAAGGCCCTTGATTACCATTCATGGTTCTTCTGTCCATTCAGCTTAACTACTTGGGTTTTGGTTAACTTAGGAAAATATAGTCAAGCTGGTGAATTTATATTTGTTGACATAGTGTTACACAGTGCCCTTAAAATTTTATGCCTCTTGATCTCTAAATGTAGCTAGAGCAGGGAAAGCTGTTCCCTCCTCCCCACTCAGACTTACTAGACACTTATTTCGCTGATTAGCTGATTCAGCTGTTGGTTTTCACTGAACTCCATTTTGATTCATTTCTACTTTTACTTTTATTTCCTTTCTTTCTTATGAATCTTCCTATCCCTGTGCCAGGAAACTATTATTGTGTAAGATGAGGTGAAGCCCTAATTATATGTAAATATAAATACCTATATAAATACTAAGTGTTAATACAAGTAACTATCATGTATAGAACAGAAACTACTCAAAACTGAAGTTGGAGAAGCCAAACTATGGAAAGAGCCTAGATGTCCATCAATAGATGAATGGATAAAGAAGATGTGGTTCTTATATTTATATATTTATATTTATATAAATGGAATATTATGCAACCATTGAAAAACCCCAAATCTTTCCATTTGCAATGATGTGGATGGGACTAGAGGGTATTATGCTAAGTGAAATAAGTCAGTTGGAGAAAGACAATTATCATATGATCTCACTGATATGAGGAATTTGAGAAACAAGACAGAGGATCATAGGGGAAGGGAGGGAAAAATCAAACAAGATGAAACTGGAGACAGAGACAAATCATAAGAGATTCTTAATCTCAGGAAACTAACTGAGGGTTGCTGGAGGGGAAGAGGGGAGGATAGGGTGGCTGGGTGATGGACTTTGGGGAGGGTATGTGCTACGGTGAGCACTGTGAACTGTGTAAGACTGATGAATCACAAACCTGTACCCCTGAAACAAATAATACATTTTAGGTTAATTTAAAAAAAGCTGAAGTTGGAGAATGTGATTAGTCAAAGAAGCTTTCATGAAAAATGAAATTATTTTCCTAGGATTTATTTTAGCCTATGGGCTGAAACTTAAAAAAAGAGTTGTTGCCTATTTTGGTCTCATGGAATCCTTTCTTTCATTTAGAAGTAGGTGAAGCATAATCCCTTAAGAAAAGTACTCCCAAATAAATTACTATTACCAAACAAAATTAAAGGGTTATTCAAAAAGACAGATCATCTTACCTTTTTATCTTAGAAAAACATTTATTTGTTAATAGTATCTTTCATTGCCATGACATCTGAACAGGACTTCAACTCTTTAAATAAGACCAACCTTAATACAGCAACATTACATACAGGAGATAAAATTTACATTTTTAAATAAGGACAATAAAAAGTGAAAAAAACTTAATGCTACATTCCTTAATATCCATGAAAAAAATTTAACTTGTCTAAGTACTTCTGATTTTATTAAAGTATAAAATATCAAATTCTACATTTTTAAACACTATTATTTTAAGAATCACTTATTCCTTCATAGTGCCAGCATGTTTCCCGCATATCGCGATCTGAAAAAGATAAAAAGGTAAACTGCTGTTCCCAAGCCTTTGAATTTTAAACTATGATAAAATTCACATAAAAATTTGCCATCCTTGCCATTTAAATATAGTTTGGTGTTCAGTATATTCATTGTTCCACAACCATCCTCTAGAACTTTTTCATCTTAAAAAAACTGAAAATCTATACCCATTAAACATCTTCCCATAGGGACGCCTGGGTGGCTCAGTTGGTTAAGCCACTGCCTTCGGCTCAGGTCATGATCCTGGAGACCCGGGATCGAGTCCCACATCGGGCTCCCTGCTTGGCGGGAAGCCTGCTTCTCCCTCTCTCACTCCCCCTGCTTGTGTTCCCTCTCTGGCTGTGTTTCTCTCTGTCAAATAAATAAAATCTTTAAAAAAAAAAACAAAAAAAAAACATCTTCCCATATTCCCCCTTTCACTGGCTCCTGAAAACCATTCTACTTCTGTGAATTGGTAAATCTAGGTACCTCACATAAGTGGAATTACACAGTGTTTGCCTTGATGGGCTTATTTCACTCAGTATAGCATCCTTAAGTTTCTCCCATGTTGCACCTCGGGACGGAATTCCCCTTGACAGGCCAGCCTATTCATCCACTCATTCATGCCGGGGTTGCCTTCACCTTTTGGCTATGATAAAGCTGCCATGAACATGGATATACAGACCTCTTAGAGACCCTGCTTTTAGTTCTTTTGGATTTATACCTAGAAGTGGGGTGGCTGGATTCTGTTTAATTTTTTGAGGAACTGCTATATTTGGCATAGTAGATGCACCCCACATTCCCACCAGTAGAGCAAGAGGATTCCAATTTCTCCACAGGCTGGCCAAAACTCATTATTTTCTCTTTGATAGTGGAGCCATTTTAATGTATGTGAGGCAATCTCACTGAAGTTTTGATTTGCATTTCCCCAGTGATTAGTAGTGAGGTTGAGTTATCTTTTCATGTTTGCTGGCTAGTTGTGCATCATCGGAAAAATGTATATTGAAGTCCTTTGCCCATTTTTTAAATCAGGTTGTTTTCATTCAGTTTTAGATCTCTATATTATAGGAAACAGTCCCTTATCAGATACGATTTGCAAAAACATATCCTCCAAGCTAGAGTATTACCCTAAGTGAAATAAGTCAGAGAAAGATAAATATCGTATGATTTCACTCATGTGGAATTTAAGAAACAAAAACAAGGGTGCCTGGGTGGCTCAGTGGGTTAAAGCATCTGCCTTCGGCTCAGGTCATGATCTCAGAGTCCTGGGATCAAGGCCCGAGTCAGGCTCTCTGCTCAGCAGGGAGCCTGTTTCCTCTGCTCTCTCTGCCTGCCTCTCTGCCTGCCTCTCTGCCTACTTGTGATCTCTGTCAAATAAATAAATAAAATCTTAAAAAAACAAAACAAAACAAAAACAAGCAAAGGGGAAAAAAAGAGACAAACCAAGAAACAGACTCTAAACTATAGAGAACAAACTGATGATTACCTGAGGGGAGGTGGATGGGGAGGATGGGGAAATAGGTGATGGGGATTAAGGAGGGCACTTGTGTAAGCACTGGGTGATGTATGGAGATGTTAAAAAAAATCCTTCACAATTTATATGGTCCCCTACTGGACATTTGGGTTAGAGTCTTTTCCTACTACAAATATTGCTATAATAAATCTTGTACTTACATATGCATAATATTTATAGAGTATATCCTTAAAATAACCGCTGAATGAATAGGAATTATGTATTTATAATTGATAAATTACCAAATTGCTCAGAGGCTCTACCAACTTACACCTCTACCAACTCCAGTACATACTTAATGAGATTTTTGTACAACTTAAACTTTATTTTCTCAGCTCTTGAATTAATACTAACTGCAGGCGCCTGGGTGGCTCAGATGGTTAAGTGTCTGCCTTCGGCTCAGGTCATGATCTCAGGGTCCTGGGATCAAAGCCAGAGTTGGGCTCCCTGCTCACCAGGAGTCAGCTTCTTCTCCCTCTCCCCCTGCCCCCTGCTTGTGCTGGCTCTCTCCCTCACTCTCTAAAAAATAAAATCTTTAAAAGAAAAAAAAAAAGATATTAACTGGAATTTAGGTAACAGGTAAACAATTACTCCGAATAATTTATTATGTTAATGACTCAGAGATAATGCTGATTGCAATAGATATACTAACAATGTAGTTAAGGAAAGCAGGCATTTGAAAGTCCAAAACTTGAAAGTGTTATTTACCTCCTCTCAGTAGGCTGGTACCACTTTTCAATAAGGACATTAATAATAAAACTTTTGGGGTTTTCCTTGGGGTTTCCCCAATTTTTTCTCCATTTCTTTTTTCAGTTTATTTGCCTCATACCTCTTGGCCATTGCCACAAGATCCTCTGGGATACTCTGAAACGTTAAATGTGTTATTAGGAATGAGATTTCTTTCAGAGACAACAGCTTTTCTACTATATGGTAAAATACCTTAGTCACAGAATCTTCCCAATTCCATGACATCTTTCCAACAATGAAATGTGCCTCCTTGCATGCTAAGCTCTGAAATCTATCTTCCAGCTAGAAAGCGAGACTGGTCTTAAACTTCCCTGATGCTACCCTGAACATGCTTTAACTGGTGCCATGTTCTGGGGTATTCTGTCCATTGGGCCTGAATATTTTCTCCTGCTGGAACGTGAATCTCATTCTTGTACAATTCTCCCAACCTCCACTCCACCAGCTTCTTCCGCACTATGATTTCCATTAATGCTTACTCCCATTAGATTAGGTTCCCCAAGTCTGTATTATAGCTCCTTGTCTTTGCCATGCTGTGACCCTCATAACTTGTTTAACATCTGTTTTCCCTGACAGGCAGCAAGCTGGTACTTGGAGTCAATGAAAGTATTTGAACACTAGAAAAGGTACAGTTCTAAATTGTATAATCTCACCTGGTGTGCTCTTTCCAGAATATTAATCAACTCGCCAGCAACCCTCCAGTCATTTCTAGTGAGAAGAGTAATAGATATCCCGGTCCTCCTATAAAAGGTTGGGGGGTGGGGAGGAACTCATATAATTTGATTTTTGATTTATACTCAAGGTTTAGTTAGCAAAACACTAAATAGAGCAAAACCTCAACTTTTTCATAAGTCCAAATACGTATTATGATTAAAAGTTAGCATCACTCAAAAGTTAGCATTTGGAAACTCAATAATCTGGAGCTGTTTAAACAGCGTGTTTTCAGGGGATTTGATATTTGTGCTCTCAATGATGAAAAAGGTCCTCTTACATGGGGACAGTAGAGGAACGGCTGAGTACAGCTCAGTGTGACACTACAGAAACAAAGCAAAGAGTGGAATAAGAAGCAGCTGCAGCTCATCAGAGGGTCTGGTTGAATCTGGAACAGGCCAATTAAGACAGGGATAAAGTAGCAAAGCAGGCGGCACAGACAACTCACAGGCAATAGAAAAAAACCCCTTCCTAGCTAAGAATAGTCTGTGGAGGGCGTAAATGATAGCTGGCTTCTTTCATTGGTAGAAGACGCTGACTTACCCTGCTCTTCCGGTGCGCCCTACTCTGTGCACGTATTCTTCGATGTTCCGGGGGAAATCATAATTATAGACGTGTGTGATATCAAGGACGTCAAGCCCCCGAGATGCCAAGTCTGTGGCAATCAATATTCTTACTTTACCTAAAGAATAAAACCAAAAGAATATACATTCTGGCATAAACCAACCCAAAACATAGCAGAAAAGTATAACTTTCCCCCAGTAACTACTTAGGTAAGCTGTTATTTTTAGTATTAAAACATTTAACAGAGTGAAAATGAAAAAGGGGCATTTATAGCCTTTCATTTAAAACTGCTGATGAATTACAACACAATATACACCATGGTTCAGCAACCAATCCCAGAATCATCTGAACCACGTCACAAAGATCTATGCCTTTCAGGTAAATTAACGAAAATCACCCCATCGCAAATTATGACCTTGATATCCATGTCAAAACATTTGCTCTTTGAGTTTAGATAGTTCTGAAGATCTGATTGCTATTCAGAGCTCTTACAAGTATAGTTTTAGGCTCTGCAAGCTGAAAGACAGATCTTACAAAGGGGCTCCATGGGAAGGGGCTGTCAGTCAGCCATGCCCAGGTCTCATAGCCTGCAATGGCAACAAACACTACTTAAATAAATGTACCTGTTTTAAAGTTTTCTAATGCCCTCTCTCGGTCGCTCTGCTCCCGGTTACCGTGAAGGGATTCCACTGATACATGTCGCAGGATCAGGTCACTTGACAGGTGGTCAGCCCTGAAGCAAAAGATGAAGTCAGGAATCTGAAGTGCTTCCTCTAATACCACTAGCATTTCACTAGTTTTACTTCTATTAGCAAAAGACTGAATTAACGTGCTGGAAGACATGGATATCCCTTTTGAAATTAGTATGCAAAGAGAGCTAATGCTAAGCAGATCGATTTTTATGATTTAAGGATGTAAAAGAAAAATACCTACACAGCTTTTCTGCTGACAAACACTATGACTTTGTCTTTGGGAGACATGCTTTCTAGAAAAGTTTGGATATGAGAGCGTTTCTCTTCTTCTGTGGTGACAATTATGTTTTGTTTCACGGTACTTACTGCCTAAAGGAATAAAGATCACAGTACATCAAAACTGATAGGCAAACCCTGTACATTGGCTCAGAGTACATCTATTTCTATCCCTGGTTAAGTTTTAAAAAACTGCTAACAAGAAAGAGGCAGGTCCTTGCAAAATGACCTGTATCTACTCAAAGATTTGTAGCTCAGCCTTTCCTTTCTTGCTCATTCACCCAAGCTGAGCTGGGAATTGGAATATTTGGCAGTGTGTTGAAAGTTGTTGGTTTCTATTGTTGGAAAAGAACCATGGAGTAAGGCCAAACTTTCATCTTGAATTTGGGTACAGTCCTTACAATAAAGGAAGATGACTGGCTTAGGACACATGAGTTCCCATTCAGGATTTTGACAAGTTAATGCAAAATTTCAAAACATCATTAATACAATTTTTAACCCAAAGATAAAATAGGTTTATTAGTTTTTTTTTAAGATTGTATTTATTTGACAGAGAGACATAGCGAGAGAGGGAACACAAGCAGGGATAGTAGGAGAGGGAGAAGTAGGCCTCTTGCCCAGCAGGGAGACCAGTGTGGGACTTGATCCCAGGACCCTGAGATCAGGACCCCAGCCGAAGGCAGACGCCCAACAACTGAGACACCCAAGTGCCTCTAAAATAGATCTTTTTATTTTTAAAATATTTTATTTATTTATTTGAGAGAGAGAGACTGATTGAGAGAGAGCATGAGAGGGGAGAAGGTCAGAGGAAGAAGCAGACTCCCTGTTGAGCTGGTAGCCCAATGTGGGACTTGATCCTGGGACTCCAGGATCATGACCTGAGCCAAAAGCTGTGGCTTAAACACAGGTGACCCTAAAATAGGTTTTAATAGCATTTAATGAAAGTAAAGAATGACATCTCTAGGCTCACTTTTCATGAAATAAAATGAAATGAACCTAGGCAATGACCTTTTTTCATTGTTACTCATGATTAAGTAAAAGGGCTTTTTCAATAATGATTAATTGAAGGGTGCCTGGGTGGCTCAGTTGTTAAGCATCTGCCTTCCGCTGGAGTCATGATCTCAGGCTGCTGGATCGAGCCCCGCTTCTCCTTCTCCCCCACCCCTGCTTGGGTTCCCTCTCTCGCTGTGTCTCTGTCAAATAAATACAATCTTTAAAAAAAATAATGATTAATTGAAAGGTGGATTTCAATTAAGTGAAAGGCCAGATAACTTTATAATGGAGGAGATGAATAATGGTGACCTTCTTAACTATATAATTACTGACATCTGAGCCCAATGATCCATCATTACTTCACCAAAAGAGAACACCAGACTTACGTACATGCACCTACGCTGACCTTGTTTAGAACCTGATTTTAACAGGATTAAATAAAAATGAGATATCGGGAAAATAGGAACAATGAATGGGTATTAGGGGATTATTAAAATTTTAGATGGAAGATAACAGTACAGTAATTATGTCAAAAGTTAGTCTTAGATGTATACTTAAGTATGAATAGAATCATATGTATCTAGGATCTTCTCTGCAATTAGGGAGTGGGCAAAGCAGACATCCCAAAACACAAAGTAATTAACATTTTCATAACTAATAATAATTTTTATAATAGTAATAAAAAACAAGCTTACCACTAGATCCAAAGTACCAACGTATACAATCATTGGTTCTTTCAAATAAGACTGTGCAAGGCGACGGACAGCATATGGCCACGTTGCACTGGAAATAAAACACGATATAAACATTAAAATTTGGGTATCTGGGTGGCTCAGTTGTTGGGCATCTGCCTTCGGCTTGGGTCATGACCTCAGGTCCCTGGGATCAAGCCCCACATCGGGCTCCCTGCTTGGTCTGCTTCTTTCTCTCCCACTCCCCATGCCTGTGTTCCCTCTCTCTCTTGCTGTGTCTCTGTCAAATAAATAAAATCTTTAAAAAAACATTTTTTTTAAAGTTAAAATTTTATTATAAATCAAATATTACTAAGTTTCCCTAAGAATGCTATGAACCAGATTACCCATGAAGGACAAATTGAGTACTTTTAAATAAGTGAGAGTTTATACAGAAATGTATATTTCATAAAGAACAGCTTAACTATAGCAAAGCTACTACATGAACCTTCGAATAAGCTTAATAAACAGGTTTATAAACCAAAGTAAAGGAGATCTATACCTTAAATTCTAACAAATTCTTTTTTTTTTTTTTTAAGAATTTTATTTGACAGAAACACAACTAGAGAGGGAACACGAGCAAGGGGAGTGAGAGAGGGAGAAGCAGGCTTAAGCCCGATGTGGGACTCAATCCAGGGACTCCAGGATCATGACCTGAGCTGAAGGCAGACGCTTAATGACTGAGCCACCCAAGCACCCTCTAACTTAAATTCTAATTTAAAATGAATTCAAGGGTTAGATTAGGTTTTATTGGTCTTCAAAAAAGTGAAACAAACAAACAAAACCCTAGTATTTTGGTCAGCATTCGTTGTCAACAGGCAAAAAGCCAAATGCTCATGCAAAATAAAAGCATATTAAGTGTACTGATGGAAGGACATGTAAATTCACATGTTTCTTCATCCACATATTATGAAAACAATCACCTTTTATACCTTCAAGCAATGCTCTAAAATGCTTTGGGGAAATAAAAAAGAATGGAGTTCAGGCCAGTGATTTCTATTTTACAAGACTAGCAATTAGGCATACACCTACCTTGTCATAATAGTCTGCCTGTCTGGGCGCACATCTAATAAAATCTTCATTATCTGGGGTTCAAACCCCATATCTAGCATCTTGTCAGCTTCATCTAATACCTGCATCAAAAATGATAGTGGCTACATTAGATATGGGAAGTATGCTCTCTTTATGAACAGAATACTATGGTAAGTTAACTTTTTTCTCATTTCCCCTATTACTTAAGCCACTGTTTCTGTTTCTTCAGGACAAAGTAAGTGATCTAGAGTTGTAACAGGCTGACTTGATTTTCTAAGTTGTCTAACAGTTTCTAGATCTAATGAAAAACTGTAAAATGTCTCAAATATCTGCATGAAGGGGATATTTGAGACCTGAGTGGCAGCTACGTGAGCATCTGAATCTTGATTTCAGCTCAGGTCATGATCTTGCAGTTGTGGGACTGAGCCCCATGATGGGCTCTAGGTTCAGTGCAGGAGTCTTCTTAAGATCCTCTCCCTCTGCCCCCGCCAACCTGCTTGCACATGCTAAAATAAATCCTTAAAAAAAAAGTAAAAAAAAAACTCATGAAGATTTTAATTTTCTTTTATACTTCTCTACATTCTCCAACATTTATAAAAAATATTAAAAGAACTCTTAAAGTACTTATTTTAATATACTAGAAGGAATGAAAAATATCCCTAGGACTTGAAACCATTATAAAATGGACAACCAGGGCGCCTGGGTGGCTTAGTTGGTTAAGCAACTGCCTTCGGCTCGGGTCATGATCCTGGAGACCCGGGATCTAGCCCCACATCGGGCTCCCTGCTCGGCGGGAAGCCTGCTTCTCTCTCTCTCTCACTCCCCCTGCTTGTGTTCCCTCTCTGGCTGTGTTTCTCTCTGTCAAAAAAATAAATAAAATCTTTAAATAAAAAAAAATGGACAACCATTCTAAAGGACTGTTTTTTGTTTTTTGTTTTTTTTAAGATTTTATTATTTATTTGATGAGAGAAACATAGCTAGAGAGGGAACAGAAGCAGGGGGAGTGGACGAGGGAGAAGCAGGCTTCCCGCTGAGCAGGGAACCTGATGTGGAGCTTGATCCCAGGACTCTGGGATCATGACCTGAGCTGAAGGCAGATGATTAATGACTGAGCCACCCAGGCACCCCTGGAGGACCATTTTAATAAGAGTTCAGTTCTGGGGTACCCAGCTAGCTCAGTCGGTAGAGCATGTGACCCTTGATTTCACGTTGTTTTTTTTTTTTTTTTTTTAAAGATTTTATTTATTTGACAGAGAGAAACACAGCCAGAGAGGGAACACAAGCAGAGGAAGTGAGAGGGAGAAGCAGGCTTCCCGCCGAGCAGGGAGCCCGATGTGGGACTCGATCCCGGGTCTCTGGGATCATGACCTGAGCTGAAAGCAGTCGCCCAACCAACTGAGCCACCCAGGCGCCCCTGATTTCACGGTTTTAAGTTTGAACACCATGTTGGGTGCAGAGATTACTTAAAAATCTTAAGGAAAAAAAAAAAGGAAGAAGAATTTAGTAAGTGTTCAGTTCTTCCTTCTAGTATCCCAAACCCTTACTCCATTATTACCAAGTACGTTATACTTCTGAGGTTAACAAAGTTATTCATTTGTAGATCATTCAGTCTTCCAGGAGTTGCAATAATAATATCTATTCCTTTTTTCAGATCCTGTATTTGTCCATTTCTATCTCCACCACCATATATACACACACTAAAACAAAAACAACAACAACAAAAAAAACAATTAGGTTCATGTTCAGGGAAGGAACATCCCATTACAACGCAAAATCCCAACCAACTAAAGTATTTTGGGTATAAAATTAACAGAGTAAAAAAAGTATATAAGTCAGAAAGAGTATCAGACACTTTCTGAGTAGTATTTGCCCCAATCTAAGAACTATCCATACCCATCAACCCATAGTGATGAGTCCTCAAGAGCCATATTTGCAGCAGTGTTACTTGACCTCACTGCCCTGGCTACCATTGATTTGGACTGGGGTAATGCCTGACCCATGGTAAGCCATTCAGATTCTCTACATGTGTGAAAAATAATGGGGAGAATGTGTAATACTATGATTTACTAAAATGCTGATGCAATAATGGACAAAGAAATGACTTACCTTTTAAGGCCTTTATATGAATACTTAGAACATTCAGCTTCAACTTGAAGGGCTAACTCGCGCGTAGGTGTAAGGACTAACATGCCGGGTCCATTCCTTTCTCCTCTAATTCTTTGGAGAGAAAATAGTTATTAAAGTACTTGACTCAGATACACCGTATATTCATTTAGTGCTTTCAGAATCTGCAGCAATGGATGTCACACATATTCACTACAAAACATGGAAAAAATATTGAAGAACAGCACACAAAAAAATCTCCCAAGGGCCCAGATACCAGCCTTCTCATCTAACACCGTCAACATTCTCTCACACAGTTGTATTGGACATGAAAATGTAAACATTTCTAGTATTTCACTATTAAGACTGCTGATGGCTTCCTAAAAGGGTCTTGACAATTTTTACTCTCGCTAGCATGGTACAAGAGTACATTTCCCTGAGGTTTGGCATTACTTCTTGACCAGTGCTACAGACAAAAAAGAAACTTACATTTCTGGTATCCATATCTATTAACCCCCTATAAAGAGAACCCCGCTGGAGAGATTCTTACATAGGCTGTGAGTCCAAGTGGATAAATCCGGGCATTAAGTAAGACAATGTCTTCCCTGTTCCAGTTTGGGCTACTCCTATAAGATCTATGCCCTGTAGAACTATCGGCCATGACTGTGACTGAAAAAGAAAGATTAACATTAAAATTAAAAATGCATCTTTTAGTCATGTGCCCTTCCTCTAAGCCCAAACTTCTTTCAACAAACATTTTTTAAGTTGTAGATACTGGTGGTATGGAGCATTCCATGGGAGTGCTCACAAGGGATAGTTACTCCCTGGTGATTTAACGTCCAATAATCAGATATTGTGGTGCCCGCACGGTTCAATGAAGGGTCTGCCTTGGGCTCTGGTCACGATCCTGGGGTCCTGGGCTGGAGCCCCATGGCAGGCTTCCTGCTCAATGGCACTCTGCTTCTCCCTCAGCCCTCCCTAGCCCCTCTCTTGTACGCTCTCTCTCTCAAAAAACTAAAATCTTTAAAAAAAAAATCAGATATTGTTTGGGGGGGAAACTGTCAGTAAAATATTGGAGTTGAAAAAAAAAAGCATACCTGGATCGGCGTTGGCATTTGAAAGCCTGCCTTTTTGATGTTTTCCATAACCTCAGGATAACACCGAAAAGCATCCTCAAATTTACAAGTAGGATTGGGTATACGACGCTTCTCACCTTCTTTCAAGTCATCACACATTATATTATAATTTTCTTTCCTTTAAGGAAAGATAGAACAGTCTCAGCAGCTTTAGTCACTTTATTCCCTAAGCCAGAATGTTTTGCCAGCATTAGTTCATCATATCTAGAAATTCAACTGCAACTGTAACTGTCAAGCTACTATAAGATGTAATCACAAAGAAATAGAAGTGAGCTCATCTTTTTATCAGAACAGTTACCAGAAAGGGAAAAAAGGGGTGCCTCGGTGACTTAAGTCGATTAAATGTCTGCCTTCAGCTCAGGTCATGATCTTAGGGTCCTGGGATCAGGCCCCACATTGGGATCCCTGCTCAGGGGAGAGCCTACTTCTCTCTCTCCCTCTGCCTGCCCCCTCTGCCTACTTGTGCTCTGTCAAATAAATAAAATATTTAAAAAAAATAAAAATAAAGGAAAAAAAATTATATTTTATGAATGGGCCAGTGAAATTTCATGGAAATGGGATTACAGCCTGAAAATCACACAGTTTATGATTCAAATCAGACTTTGCAGACAGGAAGGTCTACAATGTTCCATGCATATTTTCTTAATTTTTCCTCAACAATCCTGCCAAATGGGAATGATTCTCATTTGACAGGTGATCATTAGTTACTTATGCAAAGCCTGAGCCCTACCCCAAATTAACTCTTTTTTCTGCTATACCATACTTACTTTTACAACAGACTTTGATAGAAAAAAAAAAAGGCACTGTTAAGATCTTTAATTCCAGATAATAAGCACTGAAGAATAAGAAATGCATTAAATCAACTAATGATTTTCAACATTTGCAGAAGTAATTCTCTAAAAAAGTGTTGTCCAATACAGTAGGCAGTAACCACATGAGTCTTTTAATGTAATCCACTCTGAGAGTTTGCCTAATGAGTAACAGTTATATAAATATGTAAGGCAATAAAACCACCCACCTCCAAGTGTCTACTTGCACTTGTGACATTGAACTTGTTGTTTCTGATTCCACGTAAAAGTTTTTCTTAATTGGTGGTAAGTCTGAGGAAAAAGTGAAAATTAGAACTTTGATAAATTATCAGAATTTACATTTCATCGAAACTTATTCAAAGTAACAGAAATCAAACTAAAATATTTATTAAATTCACCTTTACAGTTTACATAATTGTTCTTTGCCAGTCAAGCTTATGCTAGTCTCTATGAGATCTCCTGTTTTGGTTTGACTTCTGATTACATTTTTTTACCCAAGAAAGAGACCTATAATAATTCAGTTTAATATAAAAGTATTCTTTACAAGACAATCATCCCAATTGATTAATCTCTCAAACACCATAGACTGCTCGACTGACCACTGAATTAATCACTGTTGATATCTGTCACTATCAGTCCATTAGCTTTTAAATAAAGGTTGTACTGCTGCCTCACCCTGATAGCCAAAATAAGTACCTAAATTTACCCTGAAATTTAGTGAATGACATTAAACATAACATATAAATTATACACATGCATAAATCATAAAATACATAAATATATAAACAAAATAAATAATCCCAGGTGAGACTTTCATTTAAAACTAAATGAACAAACTCCAATCTCTTCTCAAGAACTGTATGTTTCTTCCTTAATAAATGGTTTTCCCTTTTTATTTTGCCCCTTTTTATTTTATTTTGTCAGCCAGGACACTCCAGAATCAATTTTTGTTCAACCACAGACAACAATGTTAAACCACTTATGGCTGACATGTTTATTGCTTTCATTTTCCCCTTATGCCCGATTTTCTTTCCATTTTCTTTAACTTCTGCTGTGAGTTACCTCAAATAAGGCAAAATATAAGTATAATATACATTTTAATTTCCCATTTATAGCATAAAGTACAGACAACACAGAAACAAATCCTACCAGAGACTAATTATAGCACTTAATATTTTACTGTCATTTCTCTTATCAATTTCATTACTAGAAATAAGACACATTTTAGAGGATAAAAACCTCAAGAGGTTAAAAAAAAAAGAAAACCATCTCAAGAGGTACATCAACACGACATGTAATGTGAGGATACAGCACTAACCTTCCCACTTTTTTCTCCCCCATTTCAAAGCATCTTCTCGAATTTGATCCCAATCAATCAATGGCTGATGCTCTGTAGCATTACTATCTGACTTTACATCTCTTCCAACAGAAGGTTGGAATGCAACAATATCTGTTAAAATATTTTTACCAAATTAGTTTCAAAACAAATCCCAACTGTACAAATTCCCTCAAACCACTTTACTGTTTTATAAACCAAACAATAAGGCTTACAACATAAAATATGGGTTTTAGAACTACAGTGCTACGACAGTGCTAGTCATGGTTGGTCAGTTACCAGATTTATGAGATGGAAAATACATTTATTGAAGAGAAGGAGAATAGGAGAGTCTAGTGTTTGCTAATAAATCGTATGTTAATCTTACAATGATCCTATGAGGCAGATGTCACCCCAGGTTAACAGAAGAAGAGTCTTAAAGGCTTAAAAGCTTTCCCAGAGTTCCCTTCCAAGAACACTGCTTCCATGTTGCTTCTAGAAATGGCTCAATAATGGCTTTTTCTCTAGCCCAGGCAGGTCTGAGTTTTTGTTTGTTTTTAAAATTAATTTAAATTTAATCAATCAATTATTTTAAATCTGAGGGGTTTTTTGGTTTTTTTTTTAAGTAAACTCTAAGCCCAGCCTGGGGCTTGAACTCATGACCCGAAGATCAAGAATCACATGCTCTATTGACTCAGCCAGCCAGGTACCTCAGAGACTCTTTATCCCCCCCCCCCCCACAGAGACTCTTTAAATTCCAAATAATAAGACAGTTTTCAAAGTCAGTCACATTCCAGGGATGAGGAGACCATAGAATCAGAAGGGCAGGACTAATCCTTCTTCTACCAATAATAGTGAGTGTATTAAAAGGTTTTTTTCTTTTTTTTCACCTATGTGTGGCTAAAAGTAAAACTGCTAGCCTTAACCACAGAGATTAAGTGTTTTAATTTGAGGGAAACAGTATTCTGGAATTTCAAAGAAAAAAAGTCCCTAACAGACAAGATTTAATGATGGCAATCTGAAGCTTTGTTGTCAGGATTAGCCTCAACTATAATGCCTTATAACACTGAATGCAATTTTTAAAATTTTATAATGCTGTATGTAGTAAGCAAAAATTACATACCAGTTCTGAGTTTTGAATTGTAATTTTCTTGTTTTTTAACAAGATTATCTATTACCGTTTTGGCCTTCACCTGCATCACCTTGTTGCCAAAGATTCTGACCTCTGCTTCTTCTGAATGACCTTTTATTATCTAGATACAGCAGAAAAATATGTGAGACTGAAGTCCTCTTACCATACCCCCCACCTCCAAAAATCACTCAACTTCAAACAGTATGAAAATTTAATGTAAATATACTATTGCTATCAATCAATGTGTCCTAATTGTGGGGGCATTATACATATAACAAATTTATCCTGACATTTAACCCCTGGTTGGATGAAAAGGAGCAGGACAACCTAAATTTAAAATCGACTTTGACAGGGGCACCTAGGTGACTCTTGGTTTCAGCTCAGGTCATGATCCCACCATTGTGGGAGCGAGTCCCATGTCGGGCTCTATGCTCAGTGTGCAGTCTGCTTCAGAGTCTCTCTCCCTCTCTGTCTCTCTCAAATAAATAAATCTTTTTTTTTTAAATAAATAAATCTTTTAAAAAAATAAAATTTTTTTTTTTAGAAGAAACCCACCATTAGGGAATAAATTCAGCAACTAGCTTTAGAAGATTAAGGTGTTAATGTGACCTCTTAACTGTAAAATAGTAATTTGGCAGATCTTACACAACCATAGGGATTAATCTATGTGGTATATAAATACCAGCTGACTGAATTTTCAGGTTACTTACAGGAACCCTTAACTGGGGTGGGGGGATGTTCTACTGCCACCCCATATATGGTAATGTAAGCAACTTACTACAAGGTTGAGATGACACTTGGAGGATAGGAGCATTTGGAGGATAGAATCTACAAGTCACATCTTTCAATGTACATAATCTCAGATAGCCACACTGATTCAATAATAACTAGAAACTGCAAGACCAAATGCTGTTTGACCAGTGAGTCAAAGCCTGCCAACTCTGTAGTTCTTAAGTGAGGCTAAAACTGAGGCCGAGAAGATGGAAAAGAGACCTACCTAGAATGGGGACACAGGAGGTCTTAGACCTCCCTTATGAGCAGGAGTTCTATCAGTTAAAATGGGAGAGATTGTGGCAGGAGTCCAGCTGGTGACACCAAGAGGGAGTGAAGGAAAAGGAGCGAGATCAAGGGGACCATGCTAAGAAGTCTGGACTTCTTAAGACTCCAAGATGTTAGAAAAAGTTTTTATGCAGAAAAGAAAAACTATAAACACAATTTGTGAGAACTATTGCCCTGGTCACAGTAGAGAATGGTTAGAGCGGGTAAGACTGGAAGCTGGGTGGACAGTTAGGGGAGAACATCCCAAATGACATGATTCTCCTTGAAAAAAATAGAGGAAATAGAAAGGACTCAGTGATGGACTGGTTACAGGATAAGGAAAAGGAAGTAATCTGAGACTTCCAGCTTAGGGATTGGGTGAATAATGTTGCTGCTGAGACTGGGAACACAGGAGCACGTCAAGGCTTGAGGGATGACAGCCAGGAAGTGCATGATGAATACTCCCCTAAAGATCTCATTTTTCAGTGGGGATTATCTCTCAAGATATTTACCTCCACAAGTCACAAAACTGAGACCTGGAATGGACTACAGCGTATGAAATCACGACAAACTATTATCTTACTACTAAATTACTACAGTATGTTAATAGCTAAACAAAAATTAGAGTTAGAGAAGAACTTTGCTCTTTGAGGATTTACGATCACTGACCACTTACCTGTATTTTCGTGTTTGTTGTACTTTGGATGTCTTTTATTTTTGACCCCCCACGACCTATTTTTAAAAATAAATTTTTTTTAAAGTTTGTAATCGAAATCACAATTGGGTATCACTTCATATCTATTAGAATGGCTACTGAAAATACAAGAGGAGTGGGGCACCTGGGGGGCTCAGTCGGTTAAGCAGCTGCCTTCAGCTTAGGTCTTGATCCCAAGATCCTGGGATGGAGCCCCACATCGGGCTCCCTGCTCAACAGCAAACCTGCTTCTCACCCTTGCTATCTCTGTCTCTCTCTAATAAATAAAATCAAAAGGAAGAAAGAAAGAAAGAAAGAAAGAAAGAAAGAAAGAGGAAAGGAAAGGAAAAGAAAAGAAAAGAAAAGAAAGAAAAAGAAAAGGAAGGAAGAAAGAAAATACAAAAGAGGGGCACTTGGGTGGTTCAGTGGGTTAAGTGGCTGCTTGGGCTCAGGGTCATGATCTCAGGGTCTTGGGGTGGAGCCCCCCTGTGTCTGGCTCCCTACTCAATGGGGAATCTGCTTCTCCCTCTGCCCCTTTCCCCCTCACTCGTTCACACTCTAACTCTGCTTTCTCACTCTCAAATAAATGAATAATCTTAAAAAATACAAGAGATGAGAATGTGAAGGGAAGCGTTGTGCACTCTTGGTGGGAATGTAAATTGGTGCAGGTATGGAGGGTCCCCCAAAGACTAAAAATACAACTACCATATGATTTAGCAATTACAGGTATGAATATATATCCAAAGGAAACACAACCATTATCTCAAAGAACTATCTAGGGACGCCTGGGTGGCTCACTCATTAGGCGTCTGCATTTGGCTCAGGTCATGATCCCGGAGACCCAGTATTCAGCCCTGCATCAGGCTCCATGCTGGGCGGGAAGCCTGCTTCTCCCCCTCTCACTCCCCCTGCTTGTGTTCCCTCCCTAGCTGTGTTTCTCTTTGCCAAAGAAATAAAATCTTAAAAAAAATAAAAATAAAAAAGGGCAAACAATATTAGTTCCCATACCTAATAGGTAAATTGTTGGAATTTATCCTCGGTCTTAATGGCCACAAATGGGGCAAATCTTTATTCTTAGTGTTTCTAAATGTTTCTCAAAACGAGTTTGTAAGACTCAATATGTACTAAGAAAAAAGAACTTGTTTTCAGCAGATAAATCATACTCAATAAAAGAAACTAAGTGCAAGATATGGTCAATGCTCTGAACAACCCTATAATATCCTACACCTTGTTTAATGGCTCTAAATGGTGCTCAAAGAAACAGACTGTACTCAGCACTGCTTTATTGTTCATTTTGGGGTAAACTGTGAGAAGACCTAACCTTTCATCCCAAAGATTTCATAAATCTCAGAGTTTGTTCTCCTCAAATATTATCCCCATGAAATATCAAAAAGTGCACTAAATGACTAATTGCAGCATCGGAAAGTATTATGAATATCACAGGTAAAGTCCTGAATCTCATTAGGTGGCAGCTGATTGGTGGCAAGGAGAGTGAGGCGCAGATGACTTGGCCAGGCTCCGCCCCCGACCCGCCCGGCCCACCTACCCACTCACCGATCAAGGCGCCCACCCACACATTCTTCAATCCAAAGCAAAGCGGCGGTTCTCGGGGGCCAGCGGCCACAGATTGCTGGAGACCGGAGGGGTTCTTCCAGTCGCCACCTCGGCCGCCCCTACGGGCCTCCTGACCTCTTCGATTCGGGTCCTCCGCCGGCCTCCTTTCCGGCGCACGGAACACTGCCGGGCTTCGCCGCGAAGCAACGACCCACGAGGAGGCGTTAGCGCCGCCTTCTTGCCTCGACATGGTTCTGTGAAGAAGATCCGGCGCGTCCGACGTCGCTCCCGGCTGGCTCTGCACCACTCCACGGTACGGTCGTCAAATTTCCTACTAGGAAAGCCACGCAGCCGCTACTTAATGAGCCCGTTCGAGGCTCGTCCCGCCCCTTCCCCGCCCCGCCCCTCCCTGGCCACACATCCATTGGTGGATGAGACGTTGTGGGCGGGACTCTTGGGGTTTGACCAATCCACACTCTAATTTAACGTGTGAGCGCTCCTGGAACGAGTCCTTGCGCCGGCTTTATGTTTTTTAGGGGTGAGACTCCCCGGTCCCCCTTTGTGCTTTGCCCTACTGAACTCCCACCCAAGTACCCATCTCAGTGACTCGTAAACTTCAGTCTCTTTTACATGACCCGATACATACAAAAATTTGAAACGGAAGTTTGACAAAACAGCATGTACTATTATCAGAGTAACACTTGATCCACTTACAGTTTATATTCATTTTTAAAATATTGGTTGTAATCCACAAAATAAAATGACCCACAGTTTAAAAATCCCTGGGCAAGAGAAAGTGTTGCTTCAACGTCTCACACAACACTTGACCTGAATGTTTGCTGTAGTATTAGAGCTAAAGAAATAAATGTAATAAATTCTTTTTTTTTTTTTAAGTTATCTTTTTTTTTTTTTTTTTTTAAGATTTTATTTATTTGACAGAGAGAAACACAGCCAGAGAGGGAACACAAGCAGGGGGAGTGAGAGAGGGAGAAGCAGGCCTCCGGCCGAGCAGGGAGCCGGATATGGGACTCGATCCCGGGTCTCCGGGATCATGACCTGAGCCGAAGGCAGTGGCTTAACCAACTGAGCCACCCAGGCGTCCCTGTAATAAATTCTTGTAGCGCTCCCATCATCGCAGGGTGGCTCCGTGGCCGGACATAATATTTCAGTGATGTAAACCAGTTAGGAGGGCCCGTACTTTCTTAGGAACTCTGAATTGTCTAAACAAATCTTAGTTCACCCATTAAACAAAGCAGTTATCTAATATGTAGTGCTGTGGAATGAAAAAAAGAAAAAGACATAACTGAACCTGGTCCATACAGGTTGAATGGGTTAACTCACATGGGATTAACTGTAACTCTTTTTTGGAGAAATAGGATTACACTGCTATTAAAGCACCCAAAAGGGGCCCCTGGGTGGCTGAGAGGGTCAAGCCTCTGCCTTTGGCTCAGGTCATGGTCTCAGGGTCCTGGGATTGAGCCCATATTGGGCTCTGCTTCCCCCTCTTTCTCTGCTTGCCTCTCTGCCTACTTGTGATCTCTCTCTCTGTCTATTAAATAAATAAAATCTTTTTTAAAAAGCACTCAGGGGTGCCTGGGTGGCTCAGTTGGTTAAGCGACTGCTTTTGGCTCAGGTCATGATTCTGGAGGCCCGGGATGCAGCCCCACACTGGGCTTCCTGCTCGCTGGGAAGCCTGCTTCTCCCTCTCTCAGTCCCTCTACTGGTGTTCCCTCTCTAGCTGTGTTTCTCTGTCAAATAATTAAATAAAATCTTTTTTAAAAAAAGCACTCAGAAAATAGATAAAAGCATAAATATGTTTCATATTTAATATCCATTCTCTAATCCTTAATCTGAAATGGATACTATTAATGATCTTTAGGGAGGAATTTTATTGGATTAGATTTGTAATCCAATCTAGTCTAGTTTAATCCAGTTTAATCTAATCCTAATATTCTTTTGAGGATTTTTGCACCTAGCCCCATGAAAAAGAGGTCTGTAGTTTTGCAATGTTTTTGATTTTGGTACTGGGTTAATGAGTTAGGAAGCTTTCCTTTATCTTTTATTTTCTGAAAGAGCTTGTAGATAATTGATATTATTATTTCTTCTTCTTCTTCTTCTTCTTCTTCTTCTTCTTCTTCTCCCTCCTCCTCCTCCTCCTCCTCCTCTTCCTCCTCCTCCTCCTCCCCCTCCCCCTCCCCCTCCTCCTCCTCCTCCTCTTCCTCTTCTCTTTCCTCTCTTCTTTTTGGTTTACCCTATTCTTTTATTGATTGTATAGTATTTCATAGTATTCCTAAACATAGATGTTACTCCTTTTAGCTACTTTTATTGTGAAATATATTATACATGCAGAAAGTACATAGAACAAAGATATAACTTAACAAATAACTATGCAATGAGGGGAACCTGGTTGGCTCATTGGGGGGAGATTGTGATTCAATCTTGGGGTCATGAGTTTGAGCCCCACATTGGGTTAGGGGTTACTAAAATAAATAAAACTTAAAAAAAAATCATTATTATGCAGTGAATCCTATGTAACCACCACCCAGGTCAAAAAAATAGAACTTTGCAAACACCTCTGCTACCACTTCTTTAACCAGTCTTTTCTTAGATGGAATTTTATATATCTAACTTTTTTCTATTTTAAACAATGCTACAATATGGTATAATTTCTTCTTTAAGTGTTTGGAGAAATCACAAGTGAACACATCTGGGCCTGGTGCTTTCTGTTTTCTAAAGTTGTTACGTGTTGATTTAATTTCTTTATTTCTTTCCTATTCAACTGATTTCTTCCTATGAGTTTGGGCAGATTGTGTCAATCATGATCTGAGTGGAAGGAAGCTGTTTAACCGACTGAGCCACCCAGGCACCCTTGAGATATACTCTAATTTTTATATTTCTTTTCTTTTGCTTATTGTGTATTTAATTTGCTCTTCTCCTCTTTTAGTTTCCTAAGAAGGAAACTTTAAATGATCGATTTTAGATTTTTCTTCTTTTCTAATATATGCATTCAAGGCTATAAATTTACCTCTAAGCAATCTTGGTCTGTGACTTGTCTTTTCACTTTTTTTTTTTCCTTCCTTCTTTTTTTTTTAAGATTTTATTTATTAATTTGAGAAAAAGAGGGAGAGAGGACACACAGCAAGGGAAGCAGCAGAGGGAGAAGCAGACTCTGCATTGAACAAGGAGCCCGATAGGGGGCTTGATCCCAAGAGCCTGGGATCATAACCTGAGCCAAAGGCAGACGGCAGATGCTTAGCCAACTGAGCCACCCAGGCACCCTTTGTCTTTTCACTTTCTTAACAGTGTCTTTCACAGAACAGAAATTTTAAATTTTCAGTATTGTTCTATTTTCGTTGTTTGTTGGGAATTTTCTGCTTTTATTTTTAAATTTTTTTTAAGTAGTCTCTACATGCAATGTGGGGCTTGATCTCATGACCCCTAGATTAAGAGCTGCATGCTCTATGGACTGAGCCAGCCAGGTGCCCTCAGAATTGTTCTACTTTCTGAAGGGCTTCCTTCACTTCATCCTGCCACATAAAGGTGAATTCTACCAAATATGAGGGAGAAATTATACCAATTCTCTACAATCTCTTTCAGAAGATAGAAGCAGAGGGAATACCTCCTAACTCATTGTATGAAGTCAGAATTACCCTAACACCAGAGGTGAACCCTAAGGTCAACTGTGGACTTTGAGTCACATCAACTGTTGATATCACTATCAACTATGGACAGTTGATAGTGTTGTGTTGGTGTGGGTTCATCAAAGTAACAAATGTACCAGTATGCTGATGGTGGATGTTGATAATGAAGGCTGTGTATTGGGGGTTGGGGGAGAGGACATGGTTGGTATATATATGAAATCTGTAGACTTACAGATCAACTTTGCTATGAACCTAAAACTGCTTTATGAAAACAGTCAATTTTTGAAGAGGAATTTTGTGTCAAGTTTTTCATTTTAGTCTTTTTTAAAAAATTTGATCAGCTAACTTTGCCCTTTGGGCACTTGACCAACAAATAATTCAACATTCTAATATTCTTTTTTCTCACTTGGTGAGAGGTGCTGAGGAAAGGTATTATCTAAAATGGTAATTACTGGGACGCCTGGGTGGCTCAGTTGGTTGGGCGACTGCCTTCGGCTCAGGTCATGATCCTGGAGACCCGGGATCGAGTCCCACATCGGGCTTCCTGCTCCGCGGAAAGCCTGCTTCTCCCTCTCTCACTCCCCCTGCTTGTGTTCCCTCTCTGGCTATGTTTCTCTCTGTCAAATAAATAAAATCTAAAAAAAAAATAAAATAAAATAAAATGGTAATTACAAGGGCACCTGGGTGGCTCAGTGATTAAGCGTTAGGCTCAGGTCATGATCCCAGGGTCCTGGAATGGAGCCCACCTTGGGCTCCCTGCTTAACGAGAAACCTGCTTTTCCCTCTCTCACTCTCCATGTTTGTGTTCCTTCTCTCTCTCTCTCTCTCTCTCTCTCTCTCTCTCTCTCTGTCAAATAAATAAGTAAAATCTTTGTAAAAAAATTAAATGGTGATTGCCGGTACTTTTCTGTATTTTAAATTATTCCCAAATTAGAGCAAAATGCATCCCCTTTCCCCCCCAAATCTGGGGTATTAAGCCTTTTGCGATGGGGGAAAAAAACCTGAAAACCTTTTACTCTAGATCCCAACTAGAACTTAGAAGAACATTCTCTAAGCAAGCAGAAATGTGGATGATTGGGGAGCTTTCCGGTCCGGCCAATTATCTACTTTTCCCTCCAGGCACGGATAAAGATAAGTAGTGCAATGTTGACCCGAGAACCCTAAGAGCTGGCGCTTGCTTTCTTTATACTGAAAGGTTTCCACTCGCTCACACCTTTACCTCCAGGAGTGGTATGCCGACCAGCTCTGAAGCAGAGAGGGGTACTTCTCCCGCTCTGGAGACCCAAGCTGAATCAGCCCGGGTCCGCAGCTCTATTTCCTGTCGGTCCCCTCAGACTTAGAAAGCGAGCCCTTACCTTTCTCCGCGGCCCACGGTGGCTGAGCTCCGGGGTTGGAGGCCGGGAAGGCGCTCGGGGGCCCGCCCTCACCTTGGCGCCGCTTCCCGGAAGGTGCCCCGCTGTGGAGGCGGCCGCCCAGGTCCCCCATCCGCGGTGGCTCCTTGATTGCCCAGCGTGGGGTTAGGGGGGTCGCGGTGGGCGCCGCCCGCATAGGGTGCGGGGATGGGGTTAGACGTCAGATCCGTTCCTCTGAGGGACGTCGACGGTTCCCTTCCCACCTGGCCAGGAAGCACCATCCCTAAAGACTGGCAACAGACAGCTCCCTTGGCTCTGGAAGCAGCTGGATGAGCAAATTCAGCTTGAGTTTAGGCACATACCGAGGCATGAGTTCAGTGGGAACGCTAATTTTGGAAAATAAACACTGTGGGGTTTAATCCGTCCTCTGAGTGAGGGAGGGTGGCATTATCTTATTGTATGACACTAAAACCAGCCAGTGCCATCTTCACATTTAATTCTTAGAAAATTCCTATGAAGTGGTGTGGGTGTCTCCGGAGGAAACTGAGGTCAAGGAGCCACTGTGCTTGGGAACCCGGGGCTGATGTGATGCCAAAGCCGGGCATATTCTGCTGCACCACTTTGCCCTTCAAGGACTCATGTGTTGTTCTGTAGTCTGGCTTTTACCCTTAAATTTTATAAAATAGGCACTTCTGTTATCTGTTTATAATTTGTCTTTTTATTTCACATTGAGAGGGCAAGGCACAGGGGAATTTTTTTTTCCATCAAAAGAATTGTAATTTAATTGTAATTTAGCAAAAGGCTATCATTGTTCTTTTATGGTGATAGCATTTGATGCCATGATCTGCTTCTTTTTACCCTCAAATTATATGAACTTTGCTCAATATATTCTAACAGTACTGCCTTTTAAAAGATGCAAAATTTGGGGGGCAACTGGGTGGCTCTGTCAGTTAAACATCTGACTCTTTGTTTCAGCTCATGTCTTGATCTCATGGGTCTAAGTGAGGTTAGCTTTGTGCTCCGAAGGGAACCTGCTTGAAGATTCTCTCCCTCAGGTACCTGGGTGACTCAGTTGGCTATGCGTCTGCCTTCAGCTCAGGTCATGATCCCAGGATCCTGGGATTAAGTTCCAAGTCAGGCTCCCTGCTTCTCCTTCTTCCCTGTCTGTTCTCTCTCAAATAAATAAAATCTTAAAAAAAATTTTTTTTCTTCCTCTGCTTCTCCCCCCACTTGTGCCTGTGTGCTCTCTCTCAAATAAATAAATAAATTCTTTTTAAAAATGCAAAATTTTTATTCTCTTCCTGGAAATCTTTTTATGTGCATGTCAGATAGCCATCCAAAATTTGTTTTCAAAATACCCAGTGCCCCATTACTGTTTTGAAATAATAATCTTACCATATACCATCCCATTTCGTATATATGTATATCTTCATTTTGTTTTTTACTTCCTCTTCTGTTCCACAAGGACAAGGAGACTGACATGAACTCAAATTTTCAAAAGATCTCTCTGGCCTCTATGAGGAAAATAGATGTTAAAGGGGAAATATTTTGATCTCATGGAAAAGTTGTAATTTAAGCAGCTGTAAGACAATGTGGAACGTATTACAGAGCAAGGGATAGTGATGGCTTGGACTAGTTTCTTAGGAATGGCAGTCATAAGAAGTAGTTCTATTTCAGATATATTTTTAAAGTAGAGCTGATAGGATTTGTTCATAGGTGTAAAATGTGATACAAAGAGAGGAGTCAACCAGGTGACTGGTGGTCACCTTTATTGAAAGGAAGAATACTAAGGAAGGGAAGATGTGGGGAGGAGGTTAAATGAGGGATACCTATTATAGTGCAGTGTCAGGTGGGTAGTTGGATATAGTAAATTAATATTTTTCTTCTCAGGTTCATTCCCTGGCATCCCCACCAAAAAAGAAAAAAAATATTGTTCTTTCTCTATTTTAATTTGATATAAATGAAGTTGCAAAAGAAAAGAGCAATCTCTAGGGAGAATAAAAAGCTTGTGATCTTTGAACTAGTAATTCTACATCTGAGGGTTCCCCCCCAGGTTCTTTTTTAATGGAAATATTTATAACATGAAAACAAGTTTAGGTGTGCAGATAGTAACAACTGATATCTATTACTGAGTGTTTTCTACTTCCTTGGCACAATTAAGGGCTTTATATGTATTAACTTATTTAACATCAGTTCTAGGACCAAGGTACTATTATTATCATCCCCATTGTACAGTTGAAAAATGAGGAACTGGCTCCCCCGAGCGTGTGGGCGCCCTTGTGCGTGTGAAGATGTGGTACATATATACAATGGAATACTACGCCTGCATCAGAAAGGACGAATATCCAATTTTTGTAGCAACATGGACTGGACTGGAGGAGATTATGCTGAGTGAAATAAGCCAGGAAGAGAAGGTCAAGTATCACATGGTTTCACTTACTTGCGGTGCATGAGGGGTAACCTGGAGAATAGTGGGAGAAGGAAAGTAAATGGGAACTAGGGTAATCCAGGCAGGGAGACGAAACAACAGAGACTTTGGACACAGAAACAAACTGAGCGACTTGGAGGGAGGGGGGTGGGGGGATGGGAGAGCCTGGTGGTGGGTACTGGGAACACCTAGAGCGTGGAGCACTGGGTGTTGGGAATGGGGAATGAATCTTGGAACAATGGGAAAAAAAAATTTAGTAACAATAAAAAAAAAAAAGAAAAATGAGGAACTGAGAGGTTAGACATCTAGATAGTGGTGGTGGTGGGGGAGGGACTGTAGAAAGAGAAAAAAGGGGGAGTGAGGCAGTTTCCCGAATTCAGAGCAACTAGTTATTGTGGACTGCAGAATGTCGTAGACAGTCTAAACGTGCCAGTGCATCATGGTGTATAATGCTAATTGAATTAGGAAAATACTATGAGCCAGAAATTGTCCTGAGCTCCTTGTGTGCGTTCAATTAATTTAATCTCTTGAGCAATCTTACAAGTCCTACTATTTTTTTGGTTCATATTTTACAGATGAGGAAATCTAGGAACAAAGGAGTTAGATAAGCAGCTCAGAATCAGAAATCCAGTAAGTGGCAACACTGGAACTGAAATCCATAGTTCTAGATTCCTTCCACAGTGCCAGGTGCAGTACTAAGTGCTAAGAATAGCCAGAGAAAGAAGACTTGGTCTCCATTCTCCAAGAATTCCCGCCTATCTGAGCAAACAGGCAGATGGAACTGTTCTCTCCATCACTTTGCCTTCGGAGGTTCCAAGCAGACTGTGATCCTTGCCTGTGTCCGGCTACTTTACGTGGAAGGTGCAGTGCTCCTCCGGCACCTGTGGGCAGCGATTGGAAAGCAGCCAAAGCCTTCCAGACTGCCACAGACCAGAAGCACGGTCACTCATATGGCTTCCCTCTGCAAGGCATGGAATGCCACAACCCTCCCTCAAAGTGAGGGAGTTAGGCAGAGTCGTGGTTATCGTAGCCTTGCAGCTTAGCTTTCTTTGTTCTCTCTTTCCACCTGACTAGTTCTCAAAAACACTTTTCTCCTTATACCTACAATTATGTCAAACCTTTCTCTGCTCCTGCTTTTAGCTTGCTTACATCAAGCCTCAAGTTTCACTCTACCCTTTTATTTTTTTACTTTTTATTTTTTATTTTTTTAAGATTTTATTTATTTGACAGAGAGAAACACAGCCAGAGAGGGAACACAAGCAGGGGGAGTGAGAGAGGGAGAGGCAGGCCTCCCACTGAGCAGGGAGCTGGATGTGGGACTCGATCCTGGATCTCCGGGATTGTGACCTGCGCGGAAGACAGTCGCTCAACGAACTGAGCCACCCAGGCGCCCCAAACTTAGTTTAAACAATAAAAATCTCATAACCACCCAATCGCTTGTTCACCTCTCTGCATTTAAGGGGGAGGCAGAAAGTATTATTTGTTTCTAATTGGTTGTTCCTTAGATCAGACTTTAACCAGAACATCCTGTGTAATAGTTGGGGTCTTCATGGGCACTACTGTCACACAAGATTGATGAATCATAACTTAAAAGAAACTCTGTGATCTAAATCCAAACTCTTTGTTCTTATATATAACACTGTGCTATAAGTAAAGAGCCCTGAGAACTGTTTTTGGGAGATCCCCACACCACACTTGGAGTCCGTCTCCTCATTCGAAAGCGACGACGCCTTCCTCACCTCTAGGTCCCCACTGTTGCTGGGGGTGGCCCCTGGCACCGGAGAAAGGTCTCTGGCCGCTGGGTGGGTCCTCGCCTCCAGCGTCGGGGCACCCAGGGCCGACCCTCGCGGAGGGCGCGCTCTGAGCTGCCCTCGGGAAAGCCTCCTGGCACGGACCCACCCCGGCAGCCGCGCGCCCTCGGGAATCCTGGCCACCAGGGCACGCTGGGTTCTTGCCTGCAGCCCTGGGCTGCGGATGGGGTAGCTCACGAGCACCACCCTAGCCTACCGCACCCAAACGCGCTGGGCAGTACCCAGAGCTTCTCGTTTTCCCGCGGGTTTTAGCTTACAGCCACCTCCGGGGCCTTACGGGGTCCTCGCTCAAAGGAGAGGGAGGATTTTCCTGAAAGGCCCAGGACACATTGATCTGCGCATTTCCCTGACTGGTTTCAAGAGGAGCACCTGCAACGCCAGTGGTGTTTGACATACCCCCAGAGCAGGCGGCAAAAGATCTTTGGTGAGTGCTTGGATAGGGTCGCCCCACCACCAGGCCTCCTTAGGCGCGGTCCCTCTCCTTCAGTCACCCCTGGTGCTTCCGCTCAGTTACCTCCCGCCTATCCACTCCGTGCCCTCAACTGGTCGCGCGCACATCCCAGGCACCAAATTCCACACATCTAGCAACAAACCGAGCTCCAGCTGCAAGTGCGAATTCTGAACCCCAAGAGCACGGCTAGGATCTCCATCTTCCGACCACTCTAGAAGGAAAAGGTTTAATCCATTACCCTCTGCAGTAGAAGGCAACTCCTCATCCGTGAGTCGCCTGAGGATAGGAGGGACGGCGGCGGGCCCCGGGGCGGCAGGACGAGTCTGAGTATGGTGGGGATTGATCGAGGCACTGGCTTGGGTGGGGAGCGCAGTTTGGCTTTCTGAATGGCCTCAGGAGCTTTGTTGAGCCCGAGTGACCGCTTAGTATGGAGAAATCACAATCCTCTTGGCCCTGAAGATTTAGCGAGGTTAGATGGAAGGGGAGAAATCGGTGTCACCTTCTCCATCCCCTGTACCCGCCTGACCTCAAAAGGTTCCCACCACATGCCCAACTTAGTCCCAAGAGAAGAGAGCAGGGCAGCCTCCCTCTGGTTCCACTTAGGAAGGGTGAGGGATTTGCGACAAGCCAGGATTGTGGGTAGCCCTGTGAGCTACTGAATATCCAGTTGTGTTTTTTTCCTTTCAGAGGTTCTCTTTTCCTTAGAGCTTCTCTAAGCTGATGGAATCCATGAGGATCCTCTATATTAGCTGCTGGTGAGAGAGCTCTAGGATGCCAGCGTCTTTCCTTAATCTGAATGCTCACTTCAACATAAAGTGAGAGTGGGTGGGTCCTGTGGGTGCACAGGTGTGGGCGCCAAGAGGCCTAGAATCAATCTGGAGTTCTGTCACAGAATGTGCCTGTCCTGCTTTGGTGGGGGGGGTGGGGGTGGGAAATAATTTGTCTTCTACTCTTTCTGAGTTCTTGGCTGAGACCCCTGTAATAAAAGACTAGCAAGAGAAAGCTATCCAGGGAAAAATAAGCAAAACTCCCCACCCCCTTAGGATTCAGACTTAAATGCAATTTTAATAGGGAAAGAGAAGGAATGTAAACCTCTTAGGGAAGAATAAGTCATTTTTTGGGAAGATGAATGGGCACTTCCAAGAATAGATGGGAGGAATGAGAATTTGTGACAAAGTTTGTCTGAGTGTCGTGTCCATCTTTATCAATCTTACCTGGTTGAGGAACCTCGCAAACAGGAATTTATGCCAGATGAGTTCCTTTTGGAGCATCTGACTTTAGGCAGGAAAGGGAAGTTCAGAGAAAGCCTCTCCCTGTATTTGCTGTTTCCAGGTACCTACAGCTCAAAATATATCAAAGCAGCTCATTTGGGGATGACAGGTCCTGAGCTCCTACAGTCATTTTGGGGTGTCATTCTGTTACCTTTCATTTGTTATTAATAAAAACGAGTTTGGAGTGCCTGGGTGACTCAGTGGGTTAAAGCCTCTGCTTTCAGCTCAGGTCATGATCTCAGGGTCCTAGGATCAAGCCCCACATCGGGCTCTCTGATCAGCAGGGAGCCTGCTTCCCCCTCCCCCCGCCCCCCCGCTTCTCTGCCTATTTGTGATCTCTCTCTCTGTCAAATAAATAAATAAAATCTTTAAAAAAATAAAAAATTGTTTTAAAGATCACAAACAGGGAAAGGGTGCTTGGGTGGCTCAGTGGTTAAACCTCTTCTGCCTTTGGCTCAGGTCAGGATCCCAGAGTCCTGGGATCCAGCCCCACATGGGGATTCCTGCTTACTGGGAAGAGTCTGCTTCTCTCTGCCGCTGCCATTCCCTCTGCTATGTATGTTCCAGCACGCTGTCAAATAAATAAATAAATAAATAAATAGTTTTTTTTTTTTTTTTAAAGAAGATCATAAGTGGTTCTGTTAAGAAAGATATAATTTCACTTCTTTAATACTGAGTGAGAAGATAACTTATTTTGCCAACATGCTTAGCACAGATATTTTGGACCACATTTCTTTATGAAATATGTAATATAGTGATTTTAGAAATTACCACTGCTGTATAATTTTAGAACATTTCCATTACCCCTTAAAGGAAACTTTCTCCCCATCTGCCATCACTCCAGTCTCTATCCACAGGCAATCTTACCATCTCTGTAAAGATTTTATATCAAAAGAATTATATAATATTTATCTTTCTGTGTCTGGCTTATTTCATTTAGGGTATTGTTTTCAGGGTTCATCCCCGTTATGGCACGTAACAGTATTTCCTCCCTTTTCATTGCCAACTGGTGTTTCATTATATGGATAAAGTATGTTTTATTTGTACATTAAACAATTAATAGGCATTTGGGTTGTTGTTATTTGGATGTCATGAAAAACTGCTATGAACATTTGCTTATAAGATTTTGTTTTCAGGGGCGCCTGGGTGGCTCAGTGGGATAAGCCTCTGCCTTTGGCTCAGGTCATGATCTCAGGATCCCAGGGTCCTGGGATCGGGGCCGCATCAGGCTCTCTGCTCAGCAGGGAGCCTGCTTCCTCCTCTCTCTGCCTGCCTCTCTGCCTACTTGTGACTGTCAAATAAATAAATAAAATCTTAAAAAAAAAAGATTTTGTTTTCATTTCTTTCCCACGATATCCAGCAATGGTCATGAAGAAACAGACAGACACTCCCAGAGTGGCTTTTGACATTCCCACCAGAAGCATATGAGTGAGTGTTCTAGTTTTCCCACATCCTCAATATAATAACTGTCTTTTTTCTTTTTTTTTTTTTAAGATTATACTTATTTATTTGAGAGAGACAGAGGTAGCAAGAGAAAGCAAGAGTGGGGAGAAGACAGGGAAGCAGGCTCCCTGCCAAGCAGGAGCTGAAGGACATGGGGCTCCATCCCAGAACCCTGGGATCATGACCTGAATGTAAGGCAGACATTTAACTGACCGAGTCACCCAGATATGCCTGTAATTGTCTTTTTGATTATAGACCATTTTGGTGCTATAGTGCTACTTTGTGCTTTTAATTTGCTTTTCCTTAATAACTAATGATATAGAGGATCTTTTATATACTTAATGACTATTAATATGGTGAAAGATCTATTAATATCGTTTATCCATTTCTTTTTTCTTTTATCCACTTCTAATTGATTGTCTTTTTTTTTTTTTTTTTAGATTTTATTTATTTGACAGAGAGAAACACAGCCAGAGAGGGAACACAAGCAGGGGGAGTGAGAGAGGGAGAAGCAGGCTTCCTGCCGAGCAGGGAGCCTGATGTGGGACTCGATCCTGGATATCTGGGATCATGACCTGAGCCGAAGGCAGTCGCTCAACCAACCAAGCCACCCAGGCTCCCCCTAATTGGTTGTCTTAATGAGTTGTAATATATATATATCTCCTTTGTAGAACATGTAATTTGCAAGTGATTTCTCCCAGTGTATGGCCTGTCTCTTCACTTTATGGTATTTTTAAAGTGCAAAGTTTAATTTTGATGAACTCCAACTTACCAACTTTTTATCAGTTTTGCTTTTGGTATTATGTCTAAAAAAAAATCTTTGTCTAGGGGTGCCTGGCTGGTTCAGTTGAGGGAGTATGTGACTCTTGATCTCAGAGTTATGAGTTTGAGCCCCATGTTGGGCATAGGGCTGGATCCCAGGATTCCAGGATCATGACCTGAGCAGACGCTTAATGACTGAGCCACCCAGGTTCCCTGGATTCTCTTTTAAACATCTGGTAGAATCACTAATAAAATCATCTGAACTTGGTCTTTTCTTTGTGTTAAGTTTTTTTCCCATTACTAATTTGGTCTCTTGTTAAAGGTTTATTCAGATTTTGTTTATTCTGAGTCCGTATCAGCAGTTTGTATTGTACTTATTTTTAAGTAATCTCTGTGCCCAGTGTGGGGTTCAAACCCATGACCCCAAATCAAGTCACATGATCTTCCAGCTGAGCCAGTCAGGTACTCCAGCAGTTTGCAATTTTCTAGAACTTCTTCCATTTTATCCAGGTTACTTAATTGGTTGGCATATACTTGTTCATAGTATCCCCTCATAATTCATTTTCTTTGTTAAGGTCAGGGATAACATCCCTTATTTAATTTCTGATTTTAGTAGTTTATTTATTTATTTAAAATATTTTTTTGCCTTTTCAAATTTTTATTTAAATTCCAGGTAACATACAGTATAATTGGTCTCAGGGGTAGAATTCCATGATTTGTCTACATACAACACCTGCTCATCATAAGTGCTCTCCTTAAAATTGGACAGCTATGTTTAGAAGAATGAAACTAGACCATTCTCTTATGCCACACACAAAGATAAACTCAAAATGGATGAAAGACCTCAACGTGAGACAGGAATCTATCAAAATCCTAGAGGAGAACATAGGCAGTAATCTGTTTGACATCGGCCACAGCAACTTGTTTCAAGACACATCTCCAAAGGTAAAGGAAACAAAAGTGAAAATGAACTTTTGGGACTTCATCAAAATAAAAAGATTCTGCACAGCAAAGGAAACAGTCAACAAAATAAAGAGGCAACCCACAGAATGGGAGAGGATCTTTGCAAATGACACTACAGACAAAGGGCTGGTATCCAAGATCTATAAAGAACTACTCAAACTCAACATCCAAAAAGAAGATGAACACATCAAAAAATGGGCAAGAGACATGGAGAGGCACTTCTCCATAGAAGATATACAAACAGCTAACAGACACATGAAAAAATGTTCAGCATCACTAGCTATCAGGGAAATTCAAATCAAAACCACACTGAGATACCACCGTACACCAGTCAGAATGGCCAAAATTAACAGGACAGGAAACAACAAGTGTTGGAGAGGCTGTGGAGAAAGGGGAACCCTCTTACACTGTTGGTGGGAATGCAAGTTGGTGCAGCCGCTTTGGAAAAGTGTGAAGATTCCTTAAAAACTTAAAAATAGAGCTACCCTATGACCCTGCCATTGTACTACTGGGTATTTACTCCAAAGATACAGATGTAATGAAAAGAAGGGCCATATGTACCCCAATGTTCTTTGCAGCAATGGCCACAATCACCAAACTGTGTCTCCCACTCAAAATGTTTGTTTCATGTAAGTTTTCTGAATTTTCTTTTGACACATTTTATCCAGGGTCTTGTGCTTCTACCCAGTCATTCTCACACCAGATGATCTCCAAGATGATCCATAAACAGAAGGCAACAAGATCTTGCAATACAGTTGATTATAAAGACAACAGAAGGTTCTCCAAACAGTGAAGATCTGGATCTCTAGTTTTCCCTAAAGTGGTCATCCCCTCAAAAATGAGAGAATGGCCAAAAGTGGGAACTGAGAGACTGAAAATATAAATGAACAATGGCCAGATACACTTTTGTATATATTTAGAATTTTCCACAATACAAAATTTAAAGTATTTTAAAAATGTCAGTGTAATTAAAGATGAAACAATAGAGAGTGATTCTAGATTAAAAGAGACTAGAGACATAAGGGAATGTAATGCATGCACCTTGCTTGGACTGCAGATTTTTTTCAATTAGCTATAAAGTACATTATTGGAGAAACTGGGGAAATTGAAATTGGACTGTATATTAGACAGCAGTATTGAATTAATGTTATATTTCCTGGATGAATTTTGTTATGTAGGAGAACGTCTTTGTTGTTAGATAATTTTGAAATACTTGGGGTAGAGTGTCATGAAGTTTGCTATTTACAAATAGTTCATGAAAAACTATATGAAAGTAGAGATAAAATAAATGAAAGAAAATGTTAATTAGTGAAACTGAAAAGTATAGAATGTAAATTTAATGTTCTTACAATTTTCCCATACATTTCCCCTACACTTTTTTTCAAAATAAAAAGTTGGTGAGAAAGAAGTACAATAAAATACATGCAATATTACAAAGAAGTAAAAGCAAAAATTCCCAGATACTTGTATCTACATTTGTTGCAGTGAAGGATAATAAAAAAATGAATAATGGTTAACTATATTGGGGAGGAGAAGACAGGATAAACAAGAGGGGATTAAAAACTAGATTTTTCTGAATGTACATTTTCTATAATATTAAAAAAGATTTAATTTACTTGAGAAGAGAGAGAGAGAGCACAAGCAGGGGGAGGAGGAGAGGGAGAAGCAGACTCTCTGCTGAGCAGGGAGATCAAGGTGGAGCTCCATTACGGGACCCTGGGATCACGACCTGAGGCAAAAGCAGACGCTTCAATGACTGAGCCACCCAGGCACCCCCATTTTTCATAATTTTTGAAATGTACTTTGTAAATTATTCTTTTATTCTAAATAGCCGATCAGTGATTTTCATTTCTTACTTTGAATGTTATTTAGTAGTGTGGTATAATGTCTCCTCATCTGTCTGCTCCTCCATCCATCCATCCATGTGAGGGAACTACTGTATAATTACAGTTTGTAAATGCCCCTAAACATTAGAAAAATGTCCTATATTTAGATCTAGGACTTTATTATATTCTTTTTCTGCATGATTGCTCTCTTTGCAATTTGTTAAATATCTCGTTTATTTTCATTTTAACCTTTTTTCCTATCTGTGACATATATTTTAATGTTGTTATTTGATGTAAAAAAAATCAGTGTTATGTTTTCATTAGGCTTTGTAGTGTTTTTCATTGTGCAGAGATTTCTTCAGAGTTGAAGATTACAAGTGTAGTTATGAAGAACAAAGCTTCTCAATGAGAATAAATTCACTCACATAATTTATTGTCTGAACCCAAAGCCCTTCAGACTGGTTTCTCTAGGGTTAAGAAAAGAAAATGAAAACATGTGGTCTGCTGACATCTTCTGGGTAGTATTTTTTTACTTTATGGGGTGCAGAGAGCTTAAATAACTTGCACTCAGCCACAGGACTAGAAAATGTTTGAGCAGTATTCAAATCATGCCCCTTCCCTTTCAAAGTTAAATGAAGAAGACTTGGAGGTAATAGAATGATTCATCCTGGCAGATTCTGCTATATCCTAAAAAACTGCATTTGAAGTTGGCATGAGGTTAGCAAATAAAACTCAAGGCTTGCTAGATGTAGGAAACTTAATATGGAGTTTTTGCATGAAGCTAGGACTCCTAATGGCTATACTTCCAAAATAAAACTAAATCACACATAAGCTTTGCCATCTAGATGGGAATGGCAAAGGAACATGTCTAGATCTTGCCTTTCTCAAGTATGACTTGATCTAATAATTAATTACTACAAACCAGCCTTGTGGCCAACTCATGCTATATGTGGGAGTCTGAAAATATTCAACATCTGAAGTGGCCTCAGGCTGGATGTAGCCTCAAGAGAATGGCTGAAGGAAAAATTATCAATTTATGAAACGAAATTATATCCCTTATACCCAAGTTTAAAAGTTAACCTCAGATGGTTCAAGGAGTTACATATTTAGAAACTTTAGCATTCTTAGTAAAAAGTATAGTAAGTGTATTTAGATCATCAGGGCAGAGAAGGATTTCATAAGCAAGACACAGAATACACTTAATACAAAGACTTATAAGGCTGAATATACTGAAATTAAAATTTTTATTTTCAAAAGACACCTTAATGTGAAAAAACAACTTAAACTAGAAGACATTCACAATACATACAATTGGAGAAAGATTAGTAAAAAAGTAGGGGCACCTGGGTGGCTCAGTCCTTGAGCATCTGCCTTCAGCTCGGGTCATGATCCCAGAGTCCCAGGATTAAGCCCCACATTGGGCTCCTTGCTTGGCGGGAAGCCTACTTCTCTCTCTCTCACTCCCCCTGCTTGTGTTCCCTCTCTAGCTGTGTTTCTCTCTGTCAAATAAATAAATAAAATCTTAAAAAAGAAAAAAAGGTTAGTAAGAAAGTGAAGGAGACTACTTAAAAGAGAGGACTTTCTATATTTTTTATATTCTAAAGAACTTTTCTTTTACAGTGTGCATATATTGTGTTGATTTTTTAAATTAAATTGAAGAAATAAAAATATCCATTGAAGTTAGTTTCCTCTCAGAGAAATTATCTGACGTTTGAAGCCCAGATGATATGGCAAATGCTATTAATACTATCAAGCCTTTTGTAAATGATCAAAATTTCCCATTAAAATTATTTTTAAAACAAACACATCATAGCTAAGAACAAAATTTGCACAGCATATGCTGTCTATTCTAGAACAACTACCAGACAAGATTTCTAGAAACGTACTAGAAAAAGTATAAGAACATGCGTGGGATAACACACAGCAGCTTCAGGACAATGATTTCCTGGGAGGAGGGAAAGGAAAGACGCTTTAAGGGATATCTATTCTAAAGAAGAGAGAGGTGAGGCAAATGTGGGAAAATGTTAACATCTTGTTGAATGGGGCGGTGGTGGGGGTTGTTACATAGGTATTGGTCATAAAACTTTTTGAATGTGTGAAATCTTTCATAATTTAAATTTTTAACTAAAATTAAGAACATTGGGAAGAAATGTGCATCAACACTAGCTGTTTTAGGATATTGGAAACGAACGGGATTTGTCTATAGTCCCTACGTGCTCTGTAATGACCACTTCTGACGTTTATATTCTAAAACTGACACACTTGCATGAACGATTTTAAAGCGGCGACCATACGGAGGGTGGGGAGACAACAGGCAGCACAAGGAAGAAACTGTCGATTCCACGATCCTGCCCTTGGCTGGATGCACCTCCTTACCAATGGAAGGTACCGCAGAAACCTCGACCTAGGCAACGAAAGTGCTTCCAGGTCAGCGAGGCCGCCAATCAGAGCCAGCTGTCTGCTGGGGCAGGGACCTTTGAAGCTAAGCGATACCTGACTCAGCAGAAATGATCACGGAGAACCTCTGAGAGCCGGCTGAAACTCATAAATGCTGGTCCATTTGAAGCCCGAGTGGCTAGCTCCCGGGTGCCACCAGGGAAGGGCTCCCGGTGTCCACTGGGTCGACTCACCAGGAACGCACGACGAGAGCCGCAGGAAGAGGCGGGGCTGGCCGGAAACCGTAAAGGACCACACAGCCTTCGTGCCTCGGCTGGACTTCCGCCGGCGCTGCCTGGGCGGTGCTCAGCTTGGGCCGCTGGACCTAGTATGGTCGACGATGAGGGTGCTGGTGAGGCCCCTGGGGACGAATGGACGCCCACCCAGTCCCTGGACACACTGCTCAGATCACCACTTCCCGCCCCGCGGATTCGCACCCGGCCGTGGTGGTTTCCTGTGCAGGAACTGAGAGACCCACTGGTGTTTTACCTGGAGGCGTGGCTGGCCGACTCGATCTTCGGTGAGCCCCCCAGCCCAGGAGGAGAGAGACCCCGCAGAGCACCTCCCAACAGTCCCTGCCCGATTTGCAGACCACATTTGACGCCACGATGCCCTCCTTCCAGCTCTTGCCTTCTCTGGCCGGCATTCAGGTGAAGCTCCTCCTTCCCTTCGACCACACTTCCCCTCAGAGTCTCTCTTTTTCTGGCCAGGCCCAGACCGAGCCATAATTCCAGAGATGGAGTGGATGAGCCAAGTCCTGCTGACGGTGGACATAGTTAACTCTGGGGACTTCGTTGAAATCGCCATCTTTGGACGACCCCGGATACAAAATCGGGTAAAGAGCGTGCTCCTGAGCCTGGCATCCTGGCACCAGAAACATCGTGCCCGAGGTGAGGGTCTCTAAAAACCTGCATGTGCAGGGAGCCACTGGCGAACCACCTGCCTGTAGCAGGCTGCCTTCCAGCCTTTGCTCCCTGAAGCGTTCTGCCTGTAGCCCCTGGGCATCTCTGTGTGGGAGGAGTCCCAGGTGGGACCCTGGGAAAGTAAACCGAGATCCAGCACAGTCAGGCCTGTCACTTCCCCGGCAGCCTCAGCTTGCTTTCACCACTATTTCCAGATCTCAGGTTCAGACCCTCCACCTGAGAAGTGATGCTACTAGCACCCACTCTCTTCCCCTCCTCCCTGCAATGATAAAGTAGTCTGGAACAGAAAGCGTTTTTTCTTATCCAGCTGAGAAGATGAAACAACTTGAGGAGTTCTTGAAGGCGGGTGCATCAGGTCCCCAGACTCTCCGGCATCCTGTTGTTTAAGTATTTTCAGGAGCATTGTGAGAAACAGTCCTGCTTCTACTACTAAAATTCAAGAGAAGCAAGTATCTGTAAATGTCAGTATTCTTTTTTCCCCGTGTCTTGCTTTGATTATTTTGATGCAAAAGTGAGTTTGTAGTGCCATTCTACTAAAGAAATGAATTTTCTTTTTGTCCACTGGCCTAATGATTCACTTAAAATTAAGCAAATATATAAAAGATTGATTCTGTTCATTCATGTCTTGATTTGAGGGGTGGGTAAAAGGTTTATAGGTAGTGGTTTTATTTTTTATTTATTTTTTTTTTGGTAGTGGTTTTATTTTTGTTTTTCCTTTGCCTCTATCATTTTGAATCTACTAACTCTTTTATGATTTTATGGCCAGAGTAAGGCTCTTAAGCACAGGCCCATGAATTTGCATTTCTTTTTTTTTTTTTTTTTTTAAAGATTTTTTTTATTTGACAGAGAGAAACACAGCCAGAGAGGGAACACAAGCAGGGGGAGTGAGAGAGGGAGAAACAGGCTTCCCGCGGAGCAGGGAGCCTGATGTGGGGCTCAATCCGGGGTATCCGGGATCATGACCTGAGCCGAAGGCAGTCGCTTAACCAACTGAGCCACCCAGGCGCCCTGAATTTGCATTTCTAATAAGCTTATAGGTAATACCAATGCTTCTCTGAGGCTCTCACTTTGAAGTTGGTGGTTTGGCCTTTGGGTAGTACCAAGTGTGCATTTTCTTCTTGGAATAGAAGCTTCCTCCCTGCATACAGGTGGGTGTTCCAACATGAAAGCTGAGGCAATTGATTATTTATTCTGTTAGCATTGTGATTCACCAGATAACAGCCAGGGTCCTTCAGCGTGGCTGTTGGAAGGAATCCTGCCACCAAGCCAGCTGTCTCATTTTCTTCTGAGGCCTGCACAGGTGCCCTGCATGAACTAGGCTGTTTCTCCATTACCCATTACCATGCTGTGACCAGTTTGTGCAAAACAGCCCCAACCTCTTGCCGCCTCCACTTTCAGGAAGCAGGATTTTTTTTTTTTTTTTTAAGATTTTATTTATTCATTTATTTGTCAGAGAGAGATCACAAGTAGGCAGAGAGGCAGGCGGAGAGAGAGGAGGAAGCAGGCTCCCTGTGGAGCAGAGAGCCCGATGCGGGCCTCGATCTCAGGACCATGAGGTCATGACCTGAGCCAAAGGCAGAGGCTTTAACCCACTGAGCGACCCAGGTGCCCAGGAAGCAGGATTTTTGGGAGAGAGATTGTCAAGAACTCTGTGGCTTCAGCACAGAGTTCGAATTGATTTAACTCTGGAAGTTTCTTCACCCCTATGCATAATGGATTCTAGCTGTTTGCAAGGGTTGTAAACACACATAAACAAGCCTTTTATTTTAATTTTAAAGATTTTATTTATTTATTTATTTAGAGCGTGTGCACAAGTAGGAGGGGTGAGGGGCAGAGGGTGAGAGAATGAATCCCAAGCAGACTGGAACTGTGTAGAGACAGATGTGGGGCTGGATCCCACTTCACCCTGAGATCACAACCTGAAGTCAAGTTGGAGGCTTGACCAACTGAGCCACCCAGGTGCCCTGCACAAGTCTTTTAAAATATGTTTCTTTGATTAGGAGTGATATTGAACGTTTTCCTGTTTTGCTTCACATTTTTATAAAATGCTCTTACATTTTTTTTATTCATTCCTATATTCTTTAAACGCTGAAGATACAGATTTCTATTATCCATACAAGCTTTTGTAACAAATAATAGTCTGTTATAACCAGTATTTCCTACCTCTTTCATTCTCAATTTTTTTGTGAAAAATTTTCATTTTATAGTTAAATTAATTATTTATTGTTTCCTGTGTGATTTCCCCCTCTTCCCAACACCTTACTTTTAAGCTTAGGTACTCTTGCTTTTTCTCCTTCTGAAATTTGACAAAAATATTCCTACAGATTATTTCTAGTGGGGAATCCACAAAACCATTGAACATTGTTTCACTGTTAATTTGGAAGAAGAGGGTTATGCCTAAAACATTCTCTTTTCTAAAAATTATCCAGAATAAATTACTAAATGATCCTGCACATTTTCATCCTTTATATGCAGTAACATGTTGAAACCCTAACCCCTAGTACCTCAGAATGTGACTGTATTGGGAGAAGCCTTTAAAAAGGTAATTAAAATGAAATGAGGTCCTGTGAGTGGGCCCTTCTGGAATATGGCTGGGGTCATATGGGAAGAGGAAATATGCACACAGATAGATGGGTACATGGAGAAGACCATGTGAGGAGACAGCAGGATGGGAGAGGAGGGGCAGAGGCAGAAGGAGAAGCAGACTCCCCACTGAGCAGGGAGCCCAATGCTGGACTCACTTCTAGAACCCTGAGATCATGACCTGAGCCAAAGGCAGACGGTTAACCAGCTGAGCCACTCAGGTGTCCCCCTTCATAACTTTATTTATTTATTTATTTATATTATTTATTTGACAGAGAAACACAGCCAGGTGTCCCCCTTCATAACTTTATTTATTTATTTATTTATTTATTTATTTATTTATTTATTTATTTATTTAGAGAGAAACACAGCCAGAGAGGGAACACAAGCAGGGGTAGTGAGAGTGGGAGAAGAAGCCCGATGTGGGACTCGATCCTGGGTCTCCGGGATCATGACCTGAGCCGAAGGCAGTGGCTTAACCAACTGAGCCACCCAGGCGCCCCAACGCTTCATAACTTTTTAATATAAAGAGTAGCGCTGTCATTCTACTTTTCAGAATTTGAGGGTAATATTAGCTAATTATCAGAGTTTGTATCACCAGGCCCTGTGCCAAGCACCTAAATAGGACATGATTAACTTGCTAAGGTCACAGAGCTAGGATTTGGGGATGGATGGGTGAGATTTGAATCAAAACATTGATTCCAGGATCCAAACCCTTTGTACTTTCCCACTGGCTTATTTTTTTCCACACCTGAATTTAGACCCATCTCTCATAGTTTTTATTTCTTTTTAAGAGGAATTGGAATAAACCTCTTAACTGTAAAGAATGAACAATATTTGTTCTATTGAGGCACAAGACTTTTTTCTAACAGGTCACTAGAATAGAGCTATTTATTAGTCCCACATCCAAAATAAATATTATTGACTTTTCTTTTTAAGAATAACTTTTTTTGCTATAGTCTGTTTATATGTGACAGCCCCAAGCCCAACACTTGTTTTTTTCTCTCTTGACTTTGTTATTCTTTCACTGTGTCAACAGAAACTTTCTCCCACTAGTATATACAATTTTCTCATCTCATAGGTTCTCAAAGATCATGGCTCTCCAGCACCAGCACCTGGGTCCTCCCCTTTGACTATACCCATGTCTATCTGTGCTGGGGCTCAGCCCTGGTCCCATCACCCCTGAGGTGCCTTTAAGCCAGAAATGCCAAGCAGGCTTTATGTTATATACCAACTCTGAACAAATACAAGTGCTGCTTAGACCCTAGGATTGAGGGAAGTGAGGCAGGCCGTGTCTGGGTTCCATTACAAAGACTGTCATGCTTGATCAGCAACATCTGCCAGGGAAACACCCTTGGGACATATATGGAATGGAGGACCCTAGGGGGAAAGGCTGCATGCTGGCCACAGGCTCAGACATGGGACAAAGTGTACATTCCATCCTTGCCTTAGCAGTTGTTCTGTTTCCCAGGCTGTACGGTCTCACAGGCCAGCTGACTAAGAAGACATTCTGAAGACTATGAAGGTATAGGTAGCTTCCCTAGGCCCAGGAAGGAACAGCATAAGCTCCAAGCTAGAGGGAACTTGGAAGGATAACTTACTCACGGCCCTAGGGGGATCTGCAAGTTACAGGCCATGCTGGCATTAACCTCTGATCCTCTGGAATCCATTTCATCCAGGGAAAGATAGCTGGCTGGCTGTCAAGAGTTGGATGCAACTTGGGGGTAAAAACACTATTCTATAAGACACAGAAATAACCTTAATCTTTGGATAAACTTTAAAAAATTTCCAGTCCAAAGTAAAGAGTTTTGTCTTCTATGTGCTATCCAGAAACCAAAATAGAGTAAAAGGACCATCTTACTTTAATCAAGTTCCAGAAAGAGGACATACTGCTTTGAAAAGCACTGTCCCAGCAGAAAATGCCAAAGGCATAAACATAACCCCAACTTTGCCTTCCACTTCTCCTTGGTCCCCTGGATGAGGAGGCAACTTCTTCCAGCTAATTTTGGGAATGTCACAGTGCTCCATGTGAGTGTCTAGGGGTCAGCTGAAGTCCTCCACTCTCTGATTGTGGGTTTTGGATGCTTCAGGATCCTTTCCATTTGCCACTTCTGCATCTTCTCAAAGGCTGCCTGAGGGTAAGTCTGCTTGTGTAGGCCGGGCTGCTTCTCCTGTTTGTTCCTCCCTTTTGCTCGTTCCCATTGTTTCCAGGAATTTTACCTTTGTCCATCTATTTTTTCTTCTGCTTGGTCATGCCGAGCTCTGCCATGCTTTCAGTTTCAGGGACCCCTTTTGGACCTGCGAGAGAGAGAGAGAGAGAGAGAGAGAGAGAGAGAGAGAGAGCACACGAAGCTGGCTCCTCACTGAGCAAGGACCCTGATTAATGCATGGAGGACTCCATTCCTGGGACTCCCTCTGGGATAATGACCTGAGCCAAAGGTAGACATTTAACCAGTTGAGTTCCCCAGGCATCCCATTATTGACTTTTCTGATGATAAATATACTTAATGCTCAATATTTTAAGACAAGACAATATATAAAGTATTAATTATTCAATCTCATGGCCCATATGTTACCTTCAAGTAGCTTTTCCATTTCTCCAAATATTTTTTTATTATTTTAATTTTTCTATTATTTTAGTAAACATTTTATTGATGCATAACATTCATACAAAAACACACATTCAAAGTGTGAAAAGACCCATCGGATGAAATAAAGGGAACACATCCATTTAGCTAGCACCCAGAGAAGAAACTGCCAGTACTCCAGAAGCCCCCATTTACTCCTTCCCCAAGGATAACTATTATTTTGACTTAAATATAAATGGAATTATTGTAAGATTTATCCATGCTACAGGTATTGTATGAGTATACCATAATTTAGTTTTCTATTCTGTTGATGTATATTTTAGTTACTTCTTATTTGGGTTTATAATGAAAGTGCTACTCTGAAAATTCTTATACATGACTTGGTGCATGCATCTCTGCATTTCTGTTGAGGATATATCTAGAATTGGAGTTGTAGATTATAGGGTGTGCACAAGTTCAGATTGCCACAGTGATTGAACCAATTGATATTCCTTCTAGCAGTAAGAGATTTCTAATTACATCTTTGTCAACTGTCAAAATTTTCATTTTGGAGAATTTGGGTATTAGTGCTTTGCATTCAATTAAAAAAAAAATTTAGTTGCTTGGGGCACCTGGGTGGCTCACTTGGTTAAACGACTGCCTTCAGCTCAGGTCATGATCTCGGAGTCCTGGGATCAAGCCCTGCATCGGGCTCCCTGCTCAACGGGAGAACTGCCTCTCTGTCTCACTCCCCCTGCTTGTGTTCCCCCTCTAGCTGTGTTTCTCTCTGTCAAATAAATAAATAAATAAAATTAAAAAAAAATTAGTTGCTTAATTGATTACAATTTACATACTATAAAATTGTGAAGGAACAACTCAGTTTTCTTTAGTAAATTTATAAGTTCTTCCACCATCATCACAGAGCAGTTTTTGAACATTTCCTTCACTCCAGAAAATTCACTTGTGCCCATTCATAGGCAGTTATCACTGTCTCTAGCCTCAGACAACCAGTCTGGTTTCTGTCTCTGCAAAGTTGCCTTCTTTGAAGGTTTGTATAAATAGAATAATATAAAATGTAGCTTTTTGAGCCAGGCTGCTCTAGTTGGAAAATCTCTGAGTTTTGATTGGAGGATTTAGTCCACTTCAATTTAATTATCAATATGATTGGGCTTATGTCTGCCATTTTGGTATTTGTTTCCTATGTTTTTAGTTTTTTTCCTCCATCTTGTGTTACAGAAATACATTTTTTATGCCATTTAAATAACTTTTAAAAATATTTTTTAGTGTTGCCTTAGGAGTTATAAAAAAATCCCAGTTTATTCTACTTCAGATTACTGAAAGTTTATTTCTGAAAAGGAAACTTTCTTCCTTTAACCAGCATGTCTATGACTAAACAAAAAAAGGACACTTGAAGGAAGAGAGGGAAGGAAGGAGGAAGGAATAACAACTGAATAGAGACACTACCTTCTTAGATAGCAAAGTCCAAATGTTGATAGATGTGGTCAGTTCTCAGATTAATCTAAAACCTAATGCAGCAGCACCTGGTGGCTCAGTTGGTTAAGCATCTGCCTACTCAGTGGGGGCCTGCTTCTCCCTCCCTCTCTGCCCCTTCCCCCTGCTTGTTTGCTTGCTCTCTCTCAATCTCATGCTCTCAATTAAACAAAAATCTTAAAAAAATAATTAAAAAACTAATGCAATTCCAATGTAGAGTCACAACCACTTTTTTAGGGGGTAATACTGTAAGGTGAGAGTTCTTAAAGCCTGGTTATATAGGTGCTTCAGAAGGACCTGGGAAGGCTGTAAATAAGGTTTTTCCTGGCTGTCCAGTGAAAAATTCTGATGAGGTAAATAGTGCAGCTATATATTAACTCAGTTTAAGGTACTAACATAAATATATAGGCAGACATAACAGATAGCCTGTTACATATGTTCCACGGGTAAATTCTCAAGGTTTTCCAGAGAATCTGTAAACAACTGAAATTGTATTCTTTTATACCTTCAGGGACTTCACTCAAAGACACTGTGCAGGCTAGACTACTTACTGTCAACCAGTTTATCCTGGCCCCAAAATGTGTGAGCAGGGTTCACTGCTCTCAGACAGTCTGCAGTTTTCTCTTTCTCTCGCTTATAAATCCTGCTCTTGATGTTTCCTCATGTGAGGTACATACAGATTATGTGTTTTTAGCAAAAATACTAGATAAGTTAGGAGGCACATGTTATGTTTGTCCCACTCTTATTGATGTTTAAAAAGGCCTTATTTTGATCAAAAGTGTGAAATTGAGGGGCACCTGGGTGGCTCAGAGGGTTAAGCCTCTGCCTTTGACTCAGGTCATGATCTCAGGGTTGAGTCCGGAAGGTCCTGAGATAGGCTACCATGTGTGATCCACAGGTAGCCTCAAAAGTTTTCTACAGATTCTATGAACAATGAACTCTTTTCTTTGATGCCTCTAGTCAATCTATTAAAAAATTGTAGACTGATCTCTTTACTAGTCCACAATAGGTTTATCTGCAAAAATGTACAAACAAATGTCATGATTTCCAGACTTTTGCAGTCTTACTTTTGTTGCTTGACAGCCTTTTCATTGAGTGCCTTGGGTCTCAGTTTCCAAATAAAGTCTTCCTATCTAATTTAGCACCTAAAATATGGAAATATAATGTACATATAGTCTAAAGAATGAAATGATCACTCTACTGTTCCTTAATAAAACAAACCCAATATTTTGGAAGTATACACCTTTTCCCTCAACCAATTTTCTATGTTTTTTAGTTAGTTGCTTCATCTGCAGGAAAGAATGTCCAATCGAAAAATGTCTCTTCAACAAATGGTGTTGGGAAAACTGGACAGCAAAATGCAGATGAAACTGGACCACTTTCTTACACCATACACAAAAATAAATTCAAAATGAATGAAAGACCTAAATGTGAGACAGGAAACCATCAAAATCCCAGAGGTGAATACAGGCAGCAACCTCTTCGACCTTGGCCATGGCAACTTCTTCTTCCTTTTTTTTTTTTTTTTTAAGATTTTATTTATTTAACAGGGACAGTGAAAGAGGGAAAAGAAGCAGAAGGAGAGGGAGAAACAGGCTTCCCACCTAGCAGGAAGCCCAATTTGGGGCTCCATCCCAGGACCCTGGGATCATAACCCGAGCCGAAGGCAGACCCTTAATGACTGAGCCACCCAGGTGCCCCGGCCATAGCATCTTACTAGACATGTTGCCAGAGGCAAGGGAGATAAAAAGCAAAATGCTGGGACTTCATCAAGATAAAAAGCTTCACGGAGAAGGAAACAGTCGACAAAAAACACAGCTTATGGGCGCCTGGTTGGCTCAGAGGGTTAAGCCTCTGCGTTCAGCTCAGGTCATGATCTCAGGGTCTCTGGGATCAAGGCCCACATCCGGCTCTCTGCTCAGCAGGGAGCCTGCTTCCTCTTCTCTCTCTCTGCCTGCCTCTCTGCCTACTTGTGATCTCTCTCTCTGTCAAGTAAATAAATAAAATCTTAAAAAAAAAAAAACCCGCAGCTTATGCAATGGGAGAAGATATTTGCAAATGACATTTCTGATAAAGGATTAGTATCTAAAATTTATAAAGACCTCAGAATCAACACCTGAAAAACAAATAATCTAGCCAAGAAATGGACAAAAGACACGAATAGATAATTTTCCAAAGAAAATATCCAGATGGCCAACAGACACATGAAAAGATGCTCAACATCACTCATCATCAGGGAAATGCAAATCAAAATACAATGAGGTATCACCTCACACATGTCAGAATGGCTAAAATTAACACAAGAAATGACAGGTATTGGTGAGGATGCTGAGAAAGGGAAACCCTCTTCCACCGTTGGTGGGAATGCAAACTGATGCAGCCACTCTGGAAAACAGTATGGAGGTTTCTCAAAAAGTTAAAAATAGAACTACCCCACAATCCAGCAATTGCACTACTAGGTATTTATCCAAAGGACACAAAAATACAGATTTTCACCCCAATGTTTATAGCAACATTACCAACAATAACCAAAATATGGAGAGAGCCCAAATGTCCACTGACAGATGAATGAGTAAAGAAGATATGGTATATATACAGAATTGAGTATTAATCAACTGTAAACAGATTGGAATCTTGCCATTTGCAAAAACATGAATGGAACTAGAGTGTGTTACGTTAAGCAGACTATGTCAGTCAGAGAGACTGAGTGACATGATCTCACATGTGGAATTTAAGAAACAAAACTGAAGAACATATGGGGTAGAGGAAAAAGAGAGGGAAACAAACCATAAGAGACCCTTAATGATAAAGAACAAACTAAGGGTTGAAGGTTGATGGAGGGAGGTGATGGGGATGGGGAATGGGCTAGATAGGTGACGGGTATTAAGGAGGTCACTTGTGATGAGCACTGGATGTAAGTAACAAATCACTGAATTCTCCTAAAACCAACATTGCACTATATATTAACTAAAATTAAAAAATAAGTAGCTTCATCTGGAAAACAAATGATCAAGACTGCCAGTGGAACAGTGAGAGTAAACTTGGCCTTTCAAATATTAAAACATTCTATAAAGCTATATAATTAAAACAGCGGGATAGGTATTAAAAAATAGAAAAGTGACAGATGTGGATATAAAATAGATGGTAACATTGAATTTGGGTAAGTATAGTGAAAAAAACTTTCATATCTTGTAATGGGAAAATAAATCCGTATGGCCATTTTATAGGGCAGATTGGCAATATAACAATTTAACTTTACTTATAAATAAGATCAAGATCAAGACCTGAGCTGAGATTAGGGGTCTGACACTTAACCGAATGAGCCACAATTTTAAAGATATTCATTCTTGGGCGCCTGGGTGGCTCAGCTGGTTAAGCGACTGCCTTTGGCTTAGGTCATGATCCTGGAGTCCTGGAATGGAGTCCTGCGTGGAGCTCCCTGCTCAGTGGGGAGTCTGCTTCTCCCTCCAATTCTCTCCCCTCTCGTGCTTGCTCGCTCTAATTCTCTCTCTCAAATAAACAAAATCTTTAAAAAATAAAAAATATTTCAACATAGGTATGAAGACACAAGTAGACTTCAGTGCAACAGTTTGTAATTGAGAAATTTGGGAAACAAAATAATCAACCAGTAGTAAGGGAAGGGTTATACACTTACTGAGGAAAATCAGGCTGCTGAAAGAAAAAAAGGATGTGCATTGTATAAAAGTACAAGTGAAACTCTTAAAAGTGATTTCCTGTAAGAGAATAGGTTGAAAAGAACAGATAGGGAGCTCTGGGGACCTTGAGCTGTGTGAAAACTCAGGTGGCACTGCTTCATGCCCTGCTTTGAGAGGAATCTAATAGGTTTTTTTTTTTAAATTGAACATTTGTTTTTTTATTTACTCTGATATTCCCCTTCTGCATTTAATAATAGATTTTTAAAAATCCAAGGTTTGATATGCATAAAGAATTTTACAGGGGCGCCTGGGTGGTTCAGTTGTAAAGCATCTGCCTTTGGCTCAGGTCATGATCCCGGAACCCCGGGATGGAGCCGGCATCGGCCACCCTGCTCCGCATGGAGCCTGCTTCTCCCTCTTGCACTCCCTCTGCTGTGTTTCCTCTCTAGCTGTGTTTCTCTCTGTCAAGTGGATAAATAAAATCTTAAAAAAAAAAAAAAGGCATTTTACATACGGGTCATCACACCTAAATGTTTTTATTTCAAACTCAACCTCCCTTTTCTTGGCTCTAATCTCCCACCAAGGATGTTTATTGTATCTTGCCATTTTCTTCTTTCACAAAGTCATCCCAGACAAGTCTGTGTATATGAACAGGACATTTTTGTGTTTCAGAATAGTCATAGACTCCTATGGTTTGTATTTGCTGCCAGTAATCTTTCTTGTAAAGGAAAAAAATCTGAGGTGGGTAATATGGGTACTACTTAGTGGGGGAAATGCATCAACATCAAGTCTTTGTTCTACTCTCATGTGGCTTCAACAAAAACTGAGTCTACATTGTTTTTGAGTCTTAAATGTTTGAAGTTCACTCCACCTAGGCTTTTCTTTGCTTCTTCTAATAGGTGAAAAGCTATTATAAATACAGCTTTGCATTTTCTTTGCCTTGTAAGTGCTTTTTAAAAATTGGAGTGGTCATCTGTTAGTGTTGACTAAAGGGTATATGATAGATACACCCCTCAACTTCCTTGGTCTTTAAATTCTTTTTTAAAAATTCAAGGAAATCTATATTTACTTGAGAGAGAGCGTGCAAGATGGGGGAGCAGAGGGAGAGGGAGAAGCAGATTACTCCCCTCACCCAGGCAGGGAGCCTGATGTGGGGGGCTTGATTCAAGGACTTGAAGATCATGACCTCAGCCTAAGGCACACTATTAACCAACTGAGCCACCCAGGAGCTCCAGTTTCCTTGAACTTTTTAAATTTTCATAACACAAAGATTGCTCTGTGTTGGTTTTTTTATCCTAGCCCCCAGCTGTTACCAGTTTGCTTCCTCCTGCTAGCCTGGCACTGGAGTCCCAGCTTCCAGGAGTAGAGCAGGAAGACAAAATGGTAGAGGTGCTAATTATCACTACAAAGGCAATCATATTATAATATGTAAATCTCTCAAATTAACATGTACACCTTAAATTTACACAATGTTATGTCAAATATGTTTCAATTAAAAAAACCGGAGCAGAGAGGACTAGGTATCATCCCAGGCCTGGTCTCCCCGCCGCTACGTGTACTAAGAGAAGAATCACCAGCACTGCTAGCGTGGAGCAAACCTCGCTGAAGGTCGGATGACCCCTGCAAGACTTGAGGACAACAGCAGGGCAGTCCTGGCTCTTTCATCCAATTTCCTCGCCGGCACGTGTATGAGCTTGTTTAGTCGAGGGCTGCTTCCAGTGCCACGATGTATCCAACCACGTGGATCGGATTGGAATCAAGTTTTCTCATCCCACATCAGTAGAAACACCACAGGTTTTAAGAAGTTTTCCAGTGAGGACGGACTCGATGGGCTGGAGAAGCCTCTTAACCGGCAAAACCAGATTCTTGCGGTTAAAGAGCACGAGGGAAGCTCCTGCCTGTGGCGGGGAAGAGCGCTGCCTGGAGCGGCTAGAAAACCAAGAGGTCTCACCTGCGTCTAGGTAAAGAGCAGCCTAGGGCAGATACTGGCGGCTGGAGGAAAGGCCTCTCCCTCCCCTTCTAACTGCCAATTAATAGGCGCTAGAGAAATTCAATTCTTTATTAGAACTCTTTAGATCAGTGTTTGCAAACATTTAACATGGGGGCGGGGACCAAGAACTACCCACACCATTGTTTCCCCAGCTTCCGCATGAAGAAGCAAGGATTTAGCAGCAGTGAGGTCTTCCACTTTATCCCTGCCTGGCACCTGCTGCCTGCCTTCGGCTCCCGGCCCGAAGTGCTTTCATGGACTGGTAACCTGGCCCTGGGTAGCTTCCGGGGACCGCTGCGTCGCCGCCTCGCGGGCTGCGCCGGGCGACCGCTGCGTCGCCGCCTCGCGGGCTGCGCCGGGCGACCGCTGCGTCGCCGCCTCGCGGGCTGCGCCGGGCGACCGCTGCGTCGCCGCCTCGCGGGCAGCCTTCGGGGACGGCTGCGTCGCCGCCTCGCGGGCTGCGCCGGGCGACCGCTGCGTCGCCGCCTCGCGGGCTGCGCCGGGCGACCGCTGCGTCGCCGCCTCGCGGGCTGCGCCGGGCGACCGCTGCGTCGCCGCCTCGCGGGCTGCGCCGGGCGACCGCTGCGTCGCCGCCTCGCGGGCTGCGCCGGGCGACCGCTGCGTCGCCGCCTCGCGGGCAGCCTTCGGGGACCGCTGCGTCGCCGCCTCGCGGGCAGCCTTCGGGGACCGCTGCGTCGCCGCCTCGCGGGCAGCCTTCGGGGACCGCTGCGTCGCCGCCTCGCGGGCAGCCTTCGGGGACCGCTGCGTCGCCGCCTCGCGGGCAGCCTTCGGGGACCGCTGCGTCGCCGCCT
>PITA01010994.1:0-68996 GCA_004023965.1 Spilogale gracilis
AATTCCAGACCCAGGAAGAGCAGACTCAGGCCTCCACCGGGAAAGAGGCTCTCCCAGTCATCCACACCGGGGGTGGGGGGATCACTCTCTGGATTGATGGGGGGATAGAAACCTCATCAGATGTCAGGAAAAGGCACAGAGGAATCGAAGTGTCACTCCTAGGTTTTTGGCCCTTCACTGAAATGGCAGGACTTTCCCAGGTCCCACGACAGGTAGGGGTTCTGAACAACATACGAACCACAGCCTCAGTGTACCCCCGTGGGCCCGACTTTACACTGCCAACCGAGGGACTGACCCTCCTAGCTCCTGGTGTCCCCAGGACAACTGCCACCTGGGCTGATCTCTTGTCCTTTTGTTGTCACACCAGGCAAAACCATCACCAAGAAGAAGTATATCGGCATCCGAATGATGTCGCTCACATCCAGGTGCGTAAGCAGGACTTCTGTGTCTGTGTCTTAGATTTAAATAAACCTGAACTTCAGAAGGCTTTCCCTGGCGCTGTGAAAGAGAGCTTATGCTGCCTTAAGCATCTCAGCTTCTGGTTAAATTAAGAAACATTAGGGCGCCTGGTGGTTCAGTCAGTTCAGCGTCTGCCTGCGGCTCAGGTCCTGACCCCAGGGTCCTGGGATTGAGGCCCGCATCAGCCTCTTTGCTCAGGGGGAGTCTGCTCTTCCCTCTGCCTCTTCCCCATCCCTTCCCCCCTGCTCTCGTGCTCTCTTGCTCTCTCTCAAATAAATAAAGTCTTTAAAAAATAATAAAACAGTAAAATTGAGAAATGTCAGGAAAGAGAGGAAAGGCCGTGAACTTAGGCCTTTGGTTTTATCCTTCTTTGTGTATGTGTGTTTGTGTGTGTTTGGAGCAGGTCCTTCCTTCTAGAAGATTCTGCCCTCCTCTTTGAAGGCAGCCCTGAACAGTGGGGCGTGTTGGTCACTCTCCCTCATGCCTTCCTTTCACCACTTGTTCTGTTGAAACCCACATTCCAGGAGTGCCCCAAGTGCCTCCCTCAGCCCAGAGCGCCCTGCCGTTCCTGAGCCCTCCCACACGTGGGCTGTGGCTGCCGGAATGCGGGGTCAGGCCTCGATGACGGATGGGCTTGTTTTCCCCAAGCTGGTGGAAGGGGTGGCCTGTGGCTGCCAGCCTCATAGCACACCAGTGTTTTAACCTTGATGAAAGAGTCTGACATCGTCACATGAGTTCTGGTAAATAAGGGCATGGTTGAAATGCTTGTAGGTAAAGTCAGCAAAGAGTAGAACATATTAACATAGACGTTATTGCATTAATTATCACAATCACTTTATTATTAATCGATTGTGACTATATTACTATAGTTTAGATGCATATTAAATTTTTGGCTGAGCTGCCGGGACTAAACTGCCAATGAGTTACTAGTCTTGGAACTGTGGGAGACAGAGGTATGGGGAAGGAATCTGGGCCCTGGCAAATGGCTTCCTGAGTTCTTGTCCCGGCTCTGCTACTTTCTGGCTTATGACCTTGGGAACGACTTGACCTCTGTGCCTCAGTTTCCTCCTCTTGAAGGCAAAGGTAACAGTGCGGTCATTTGGGTATATGGTGAGGGCTGAATGATTGAATGTGTGTCAAGGCAATTTAAAGCAGAATCAAAGCTCCCAGAGGCATTTTCTGTTGGAATCAGGGGCAGGAGGAGAAGCTGGATGAGAGCCCAGTCTCAACTGCACGAGGCCCCTTGTTATGTAATGTTAATGCTGGTGCTTTTCTTCCCAAGCAGCAAAGCCAAAGAGCTGAAGGACCACCATCTAGACTTCCCAGATGTGCTTTCAGGAGCATATGTCATTGAAGTCATTCCTGATACTCCAGCAGAAGCGTGAGTTAGAATTATTTTCCCTTTCCCTGATGTCCTTGTGGTTCTTGAGGGTAGTGGGGAGGAGCCCCAGGTGATTGTGAGGGTCCCTGATGACATGGTTGGACATCCTTGGTCCAGGCCCCCCAGCCAGGCCTTCTGACCTGGTTTCAGCTCAGGACTCATCAGCAAAAGGGTGCTTCCTGTCTTCAAAAGTCTTCACTTCATGAGGGGTCATTCAGGTGAAAAGAGTGATATTAAACTCTTAATGAATCTCCAGGGCAGGCCTGGCTGGAGAAAGAGGGTTTAAGGAGCGGCGTCCCTGAAATCTTGGACAGTGGTCCCATCCTAGGCCCCCAGATGTGAACATCTCCTCCCAAAAAAGACTTCTCTAGTTCTGTTATCAGTCAGGCTATACCTGTCCACCCCCCCAGAAAGTAACCCAGGTAACATCAAAGTAACATGAAAGGAAGGAGCTCAGCCAGCAGTCAGCATTTGTTCTCTCTACTGACATATTGTGCAGAGAGAAGAGCTAGACCAGGGACCCTGCAGACTGTTCGCTGGAGTCAGGCTCTCACCCACTGCTTGCTATAATTTTATACAACCATGGGCTAAGGATAGCCTTTCATTTTTAAATGGTTGAGAAAAATTTTAAGTAAGAGTAGTTTTTTATGATACATAAAAATGTTATGAAATCGACGTTTCGGTGACCATAAGTGAAGCTGACTGGGGCCCAGCCAGTAAATGAGGCCACGCTCAGTAGTCATACACAGCCTGCAGCGACTTTGGGGCTATAAGGGTTGCTTTGAGTTGTGATGAACGCCATATGGCCCACAAAGCCCAAAATATTTCCTATCTGGCCCTTTAGGGAAGAACTTTGTTGGCGCTGTGCTAGGCCATGAAGGACCATAATAGCTTATTTGGCACCGTCATGTGCGAGAGCCAAAGTTACAGCAGTAGTAACACAAAGGAAGGCCTCCCAATAGGACCATTCCACCTGCTCCTCTGGGACCTGCCCTCAGAGTCGTGACACCCATCACAAGCAGGTTGGCCATGGTCCTGGTCCATCATGGGTGGTATGTGGCTCAACCTGGCCTCCGTGGGGTCAGTCTACCATCCGATTGCACCAGTTCTGGGAAGCATTCCTCACTGGACATGATGGATGACTTGGCCTCAAACTCTCAAAAGGAAATAGCGCCATCCTTTGGTAGTTTGAGCCTTCTCATATAGGTTAACCACCACCCCACCTGATTTGAGCGGGGTTCTCAGTTCTAAGCTGTGCCTCTGTCAACATGCAGTCGAGCACCCTTCATGGTGGTGAGACCAGGAGGAACGGAAGCATTAAACTTGTGTCCCCCTTTGTGTTGCAGTGGTGGGCTCAAGGAAAGTGATGTCATCATCAGCATCAACGGACAGTCTGTGGCCTCTGCCAATGACGTCAGTGACATCATTAAAAAGGAAAACACCCTGAACATGGTTGTCCGCAGGGGCAATGAGGACATCATGCTCACAGTGATTCCTGAAGAAATCAAGCCATAGGTAGAGGCATGAGCTGGACTTCATGTTTCCCTCAGAGACTCTCCAGTGGACGACGCATGATGACTCTGGGCTGGTGGCATGGGACACCCAGGACTTTGGACCACCGGGTTGCCTGTGCAGCGGAAACACCTGGCCAACGGAATCCTTCTGGATAGTTTGCAGGCAAAACAAAGTAATGTCGTAGATCCGCAGGCAGAAGCTCGCCCTTCTGTATCTTATGTACGCAGTGTGCTTTTCCTCGCCAGCTTGGACTGTTCCTGCTTAGACAGTCAACATTTGTTTCTTCCTTTTGCCGAGTCATCTTCTTAGTCTGACTAAGGCAGTTGATAGAGTGCATGGATGGCAGAAGTTCCCGAGGGAGCCAGGAGGGTTCTGGGCCGTGTATGCTTTCCTCCCAGCCAGCACCCAGGAGGTCGCCGCCGGAGACAACGGGTGGGTGAACGTTGGCTTCCAAAATGGCCAGAGTCGCCTCTTTTAGGAAAAGCTCTTCAGAACTGGGAGCACAATGACTTTCAGTTTGAGCTATTAAAATACTTCTTCATACTCTGCTTCCTGGCGTGCTTCTTTCTCCTTTCCCTGTGAACAGGCGGGCGCAGTGTTTTGAAATGATTACGAGGTCAACAGCAGCTCCCCATTAAGCCAGTGTTCCCACATAGTTGAGCCTGAAGACTTACCAGTTATTTCAGAATCATCCTGTGGGGCTTTACCAGTGTTCCTAACTGTGCTCAGCCGCTCTGGCTTCACATGATAGGGCTGGAGGACAATTGCCCTGACTGCTGGAGCATTCTTTCTACTAAAGAGAGTTTGCTGACCCCATACATCACACAACCACTGAACAAAGGTTTCCTGAGCCTCTGTTCTGTGCCAGACATGGTGCTGATTCTAGAAGGGTCCGTACAGAACAGGATGGGGCCAGGCCCTCTGTGACCCAAGAACTCTCCTGTCCCAAGTCCCCAGAAAGCACAGGCTGAAGCCGATTCCCATTGTGGGTTCTGACACAAGAACTAGACCTTAAATGTTGGGGGGGGGGATAGGGCTCCCCTTGATGTGCCCTCAATCAGGTGTAGCTTTAAGCAGCTAGAGGTACCTCGCTCTCCGTGAAAGCTTCCAAGAGTCTGGGGGGCTGCACCCGGGTAGACTGTTGCAGAAACTTAGCTTGAAAGTCAGCCCAGGCCTTTTTCCCGGTGGGGAGCCCACACCAGAGAGGAGGCCTTCCACCAGGAGCAGAGGATAAGGCTTTCCACATGTCCCAGGAAAAGGGAACTTGGACGGCAGGGTTGGGGGGCAGTTTCAGTTTTCTAGACTGAGAACTTAATCCTTCCTCGACCAGTAGATCTCCAAGGTCCAGTTCGTAACTGAAGAGACTGTGGACAAAGGCCCAAGTTCAGTGTGGGGGAAATCCCAGTAAGCGAGGGCCTCACAGCAGCTGGGGGCCTGGCAAGCCTGGTGCATCCCTTTGCTTTCTGCTTAGGTGATCTCAGAAAGGCGGAAGAAACCAGTCCTTTCACTCTGGGCATGGGTTTTGCATCGTTTCCCTCTCCACCAAAGAGGATGACTCAGAGAATGGCTCTGTCCTCAGACGCGTTCCCAGCGGGCCTCTGCTCTGGGTGGTCCGTGGGGCCGAGGGGCTGCCCCAGGTGGGGAGGGTGGACCATGGGTGTTGAGGTCAGAGGCGGCCTCGGTCAGCACCCATCTGGCTCCAGCTGTCATCCGCTCGGGAGATCACAGAAGGTTCTGGAAGCCATCAGCCTGGAGAGCACGGGCTCAGCCCTCTGTAAACCCTGAGCAGACTCCAGTGGGGCTGGAGCTCTGCCTGCCTGTCCCGAAGATGGCAGCTTGGAACACTGTTGACACATGGTATGTGGTGCCATGGCTCCACTGACCTGTGGCACCCAGCATCCCGTGAGGGTTGCTCCCCCAGCACCCCATGCCCCCACGGCCGGCTCTCACAGGCCTCTTAAGATAGTCGTTTCCTCTTCTTCCTTTGATGGAGAATTTTTGCCATAGAAAGGAGTCTGACAGCCTTGGAGGCAGACTTGAGTTGAAAGAGCATAACTTTTGGAGCTCGATACACTTGGGTTCAAATCTGTGGTCTGTGGGCGTCCGGGTGGCTCAGTGGGTTAAGTGTCTGACTCTTCGATCTTGGCTCAGGTCATAGTCTCCAGCTTGTGAGTGCGAGCCCTGTGTTGGGCTCTGCAGTGAGTGTGGAACCTGCTTGGGATTCTCTCTCCCTCTGTGCCTCCCACCTCAAAAGAAACTCAAACCACGTCTGCTTCTTCCTGGCTGTGTGACCTTTGAACAAGTTACTTAACCTCTCTGTGCCTGCTTTCCATCTGCCCCACTTCCTCTGGCTGCCATGGGGAGTGAAAGAGTTAACACACGGCGGCGCATGGTGCGCTTGGTGAGCACTTTGATAGCACTTTGATAAATATTAGTAACATGGATGTTCCCTGATGTCTTCGAGCCTCAGTTTCCCCCTCGGTAAAGGAAGGACTGATATATGTCCCCCTCGCCCTGGAGCTGTGAAGGCTAACCCCGAGGACGCAGGCTGGAGAGAAGTGCAGCGGTTACTGTTTCTGTTCTTACCAGCCTGCTCCTCAACTGACAGCCTCAAGAGCGAACATCCGCGCGGTGCTTGCCACACGTCAGACGTCACTCTGAGCCTTTTACATTTCTTCCCATTCTCAGATCAGCCCTGAGCTGGATGCGATATTTATCCCCTTTGACAGATGAAGAGACTGATGCTCAGAAATTAAGCATCCTGCTCAAATCACAGAGCTAATAAATGGGGGCTGGGACTTCAGCCCCAGAGGTCTAAGCCCCGGCCTGTGTGCAGGGCTGGCAGCCATCTTTTGGGAAATTTCTCAGGACGGTAACTCCCAGCCCGTTCACCTCAGTGCCAGTCTCGGTGCCTTCCTGTTTTGAGAAGGTGGTTATGGAGGCTTGCAGCATGCCTGGTGCGGGCTTCCTCCAGACCCTTTCAGATGCCTCGCTGGTCTCTTACCAGCCCCGCTGGCTGGCGGGTGGGCAGCCCCCCTTCTCCATCCCCACCCACACCTCTTCCAGTCTTGGCCCCATGGCTCCAGCCCCTGCTTCCAGCTTTGGTGAAACCTTGAGTGACACCAGTGGGCACATTTACATGACTCGGCAGGTCCCCATCTGGCGCTACCAGATGCTTCTCTAGATGCATGGGCCAGGAGAGAGGCCGCGGCACAAAGGGGGCTCCTTGCCGTATCTTCTGGGGCCCAGCTGAGTGGGTGCGGTGTCTGGAAACCATAGAGGGTCCTAGGCTTTCCGGGCTCCATTCCTTCATCTGCAAAGCTTGAAGCAGGCTCAGGTCTGGTGGGTGTGGTGAGGAGCCTCGTGTGTTTTTATTAGAACGTGCTTGTCTTCACCTCCTTAATGCCTCCGACAGGCCCGAGACTTGGACAGCGGTGTGTTCACTGCCTGGCAAGGTCGCTTGGCCCATTTCAGCAACTGTCCCTAAAGCTGCGTGAGAGGGGGGAGTATGTATGGGCGAATGGCCCAGCGCAGGTTCAAGGTCACGATTCGTGGCTGACCCCTCCTCTGAAGGTGGTTCCTGGTGAGGTCAGAGGTAGGACAGCTCCGGATGGCATACCAGTGTCTACTGGGTTCTGCTAACATGGTCAGTGGGTAGGAACTGCCCGCAGCACTGGGCTGAGTGGGTGGTAAGACTCAGTACTACTGCGTTTTAAAAGCCAACCAATGTCCGGGTCACACCGTCAGCCATCCTGGGGAGTGACTACTGGGTGAGCCTGCTCTCATGGCTGCTCTCTGCCCGGTGCCCCTCACCTCCAGGCAGCTCCTCCTCACCCTGAGACCGCCGCGCCTCCCCTACTCACCTCTGCAGCTGCTCCCAAGGCCGATATCCCCGCATGCCCTCCCCAGCCCTCCTGCCAGGAGCAGATGCACCCCCCCAGCTCTAAAAAACTCTTGTTGAACTAACTCTTGAGATGTGACTGCCACCTGGGGTCTGAGAGAACCATCAGGACGCTGGCTTAGAGACCCAGGCTCCTGTTTTAAAACACGGTTGTGGGGGCGCCCGGGTGGCTTAGTTGGTTAAGCGACTGCCTTCGGCTTGGGTCATGATCCCGGAGACCCGGGATCAAGTCCCACATCGGGCTCCCTGCCTTCAGGAAGCCTGCTTCTCCCTCTCTCACTCCCCCTGCTTGTGTTTCCTCTCTGGCTATGTTTCTCTCTGTCAAATAAATAAAATCTTTTTTTTAAAAAAACAAAGGTTGTGGGCGGCATTTCAGAGACCTCCCCCGGCCCCCCACACCCCCACCCCACCCCACAGCTCAGCCACAGCTCATGGAGAGGAATCTGGCTGCTGAGCAGGAGCCACACGGGCTGCCGACTGTGTTCGTGTCCTGCATCCGGGCCGGGTTGGGCTGCCTCACTGCTGTCCTCGCGGGCTCCCCCAGGGCCTGCCCATGGCCTCCGGGCCCTTCCATCACTACATGGGAAGAGCGCACACACAGCGGGCCTTTCCGCCGTTAGGCAGGGGTTTTATTTAGCATTTTTCAAAGTGGTGGCCCCAGTGTGCCTGAGAAGTACCTGCCAAGAAGCAGCTAAGGTCAGATGAAGTAAACACTAATGGTCCCATTTTTAATTAAAAACAAATAAAAAGCAACTTGGACTCTTGAAGGAAATGGGTTTCTGTGAAACGTGTCTCGCTGAGTCCAGGAAGCTTGTGCACACACTGCCTGATCCCCTCTCACGCCGCCCCTCCCCCTCCTCCTGCTCCTGCCCCTCCTCCTCCTCGTGGACCCCCACGGTCATCACCGCCATCCCCCCCACCTGCCACAGGAGTGTGCCGTATGCACCTCACTCCCCAGCCCCCTGAGGAGACCAGTATCATTCCAATCCCCATTTTACAGATGAGGACACTGAGGCACAGAGCATCAGGTGACCAGCCGGGAGCTACACAGCAAGAAGGAAGGTAAAGCTGGTGAATTGGCACTCAGGGGTCTAGCTCTGAACCCTCTCTTGACACCGTTAAGCCTTTAGCCACTTTTGCTGAGGATGCCCAGTAATCTCTGTGACAGAATGTTCCATGGGGTGGTCTCGGAAGCGGTAACGAAAAGTTGGTTCAACACAGCCTCACTGGCTAGTTTGTAAGCATGATTTTGCAAAACGAGAAACCTCGCACCCTGCTTCTCAGGCATCACCCCCATGGAAAGGTCATACAGGCTGTGAGGAGGAAGAAGGCCAGTGGGACCCCAGCTCCATTCGCCTGCGGGTTGCCCAGACCCCGCAAACTCCCAGATGGCCTGTCTATCTCTGTGCCTTTCGCACAGTGCTCTCTCCCAATGAGCCATGAAAGCTGGGACACTGGGGCTGGCACAGTTCCCCGGGTAAAAACGTGCTTCACTCTCGAAAGCCCTGCACCAATAAGGAGCATAAAGAACGCGTCCTAGAAACCTCAAGGAAGGAAAGCTTAACACATCATTTATGCAGAACTCAAACCTCCTCAGAAATCCTGACAATCAAGAGTCTTCAACTTTCAAAGCCATTTTCTGGCTTGTTATCCTGTTTCCTTCATAAACTAATTGCACTGACATTTAATGACTAGAATCAATAGTCTGAGCTGCTCTCTTGCGTAACTGAAAGTAGATTGAAGTGAATGGAAGTTTCCAGAGAATGTTCTGTTGAATTATGACAACTGTGTTCGGCACTTATCAACTCAGCCTTGCTTTAGTCTTGGCCAGGGACCTGCTGCTGGGCCTTTTCTCCAGCACTGGGTTCGTGCCTGGCGCTGCGGGAAGGCTTTGCGGCCGCCACCGCACGGAATTCTGACCTGGTGACTGTAGCTGCCCCTCCTTTCAGAGGAGTTAACCAAAGTTCAGAGGGGCAGCTTCCCCTATTCAACGACACACAGTAACAAAAGTCAGAGCAGAGGGTGAAAACCAGGATTCTGCCTCCAGAGTCCCCGAGCTCGTTCCCAGGGCAGCCGTCACAGCTCATCCTCCTGGTGGCATCCGAGGGGTCTTGTCGCGGCTGCCTCCTTGGTCTGAGCCCAGAGCCCGGATGCTGGATTTAGGTGGGGAAGGGGGCAAACATTTGTCAGGGTTTTCTCATCAGTAAAAATGACTTAAAGCGTGTGAAACTGAAAACGCACAAAGAGTAAAAACATTGAAAATCATCTGGAAAGAAAACATGCCCACACAAAATCTTGCACACAGGTGTTTATAGAAGCTTTATTCATGATTGCCAAAACTTGGAAGCAACCAAGATGTCTGTCAGTGGATAAATAAACTGTGATACACCCAGACAATAAAATTTTATTCAGTGCCTAAAAGAAATGAGCAATCAAACAATGAAAAGACATGGAGGAACTTTAAATGCGTATTTCCGAGGGAAAGAAGCCAATTTGTAAAGGCTACATACTGTATGATTCCAACTGTATGTCATTCTGGAAGGGCAAAACTCGGTGGAGACAGGAAAAATACTCAGTGGCTGCCAGGAGTAGGTGGGGGAGAGAGGGGTGAGTGCATTTTAGGGCAACGAATAAGAGACCCAGACATCTGTCCAAAGTCATACAACGCCATCTAACATGAACTATGGATTGTGGGCGATAACAATGTGTCAGAGTAGGTCGTAGCAAATGTACCACTCTAGTGGGGGATATTGACACTGGGGGGGGCTGGGGGTTAGTGGGGAGGAGATGCCTGGGAACTCTGTGCTTTCTCTTTAACTTTGCTGATAGCCTAAAACTGCTCTAATAAATAAGATCTATTAATTAAAATTAAAAAGCAAACTTTTGAACAATATGAAATTCTCGATCAAGCCCTAGAGCGGAAGGAAGCACCTGTCTGATCCAGCAAAATGCTTCAGATTCAGCTCACCCCCGCCAGCCTCCAGCAGCAGCCCCCTTCTGCTTCCCTTGGCCCAGACTGCAGATTCAAGATAAGTGTTCTGGGCAAAGGTGAGAGGGGAGTGTCCTTCCGAGAAGAATTCAAAACAAGGATCTCTCCCATCAGGTTCAAGCTTGCAGAGTTGACCTTAAAACAAAAATGAAAAACCCAGGTCTAATTGCTGTGAGTGTGGCCTCTAGCTCTTCCGTGGCTCCCACACGGTTCCAAGCCCTGCTCCTTGCAACCTGACAGCCCCAGCTTCCCTCTTCCCACGACAGAAACATGTGTTCTGATTGAAAAAAAAAAATCTGTTCTTGACCCATGAGGCCCAGGAGCACCATACCTTGGGCTGGAGTCGTGCTGTGAGGCTTTCCAGGTGGGGGACATCATGGCATGAGTTTCTTTGCCCTAGGTGCAGAGCCCTCTCCTGGCCTCGTGACAAAATTCTTTACAGCCCAGAAAGGACGACCAGAGCTGGCTCTGCCTCATGAAGCCACCATCACATCCCTCTTGGGCTCTTGGGTCATGCCATTCGCCCCGTGCGTTGTGCACCTGCCTGGCCCACATGCTCTCTTCCCTTCACGCATCTCCCCCGCCGAACCCCCTCAGCTGTGTGGGGCTACTAGATTTAGGACCACCTGGTCTCTGCTCAGATGGGGCCCCTCTCTTCCCACGGTTGTTCTAATAACCTCTTCTTTATCTGTGAAGTAGGAATACTGCATCTGAGTCCCAGGACACTTGAGTTATTTATTACTCAGTATTAGGCTCAATTACTCGATAATAGTAAATAATAGGCTAGGAGAGCGGCAGTTTCCCTTAAAAACACCTCGGCTGTGATGAAGGCACAGATGTGTCCACTAGGGGGCGAACTGGCCTTATGAAACTCAGGAGAGCCGTCCTGAGACTTGGAGGCAAAAGGGAAGGATGCCTGGAGGAGGAAGCCAGGAGAGCAGGAAGCTGCGGATGGGCGGGGGGGGGGGATTCCCCTGACCCCTCCTGTGGACAGCTGCGTCCTTAGGCAGTGGCTCTGAGCCTACCGCCTCTCTGCTCCCTTCTGTGCTCCAGCCACCGCAGCCCCTTCTCTTGCATGGTGCTCCTGGACGGCATTTACTTGTTTATTTTTATTTTTTTAAGTGTCTTTCTTTTTTTATTATTATAATAATTTATTTTATTTTTTCAGTGTTCCAAGATTCGTTGTTTATGCCCCTCACCCAGTGCTCCATGCAATACGTGCCCTCAATACCAGAAAAGACCCTGAATTGCTAAGGAAATGTTGAAAAAGAAAAACAAAGCTGAGGGGATCACGTTACCTGACTTCAGGCTTTATTACAAAGCTGTGATCACCAAGACAGCGTGGTACTGGCACAAAAACAGACACACAGACCAATGGAACAGAGCAGAGTCCAGATATAGACTGTCAACTCAATCAGCAGACCCTCAAATCATCTTCGACAAAGCAGGAAAAAATATCCAGTGGAAAAAAGAAAGTCTCTTCAAAAAATGGTGCTGGGAAAATTGGGCAGCTACGTATAGAAGAATGAAACTAGACCATTCTCTTATGCTACACACAAAGATAAACTTGAAATGGATGAAAGACCTCGACATGATACAGGAGTCTATCAAAACCCTAGAGGAGAACATAGGCAGTTACCTCTCCCACATCGGCCACAGCAACTTCTTTCAAGACACGTCTCCAAAGGCAAAGGAGACAAAAGCGAAAACGAACTTCTGGGACTTCATCAAAATAAAAAGCTTCTGCACAGCAAAGGAAACAGTCAACAAAACAAAGAGGCAACCAATAGAATGGGAGAGGATATTCGCAAATGACCCTACAGATAAAGGGCTGATCTTCATTTACTTATTTATTGTTTGTTTCTCTGGGTGAAATGTCAGCCCCTGGGAGGGCAGGGACCTTGGGGGCAGCCTCTCCACAGCCCCGTACAAGGAGGAGTAGTGGCTGAAGAGGGGCAGCTGTAGAGACAACTGCCGGTCTGCGGTGTCCTGCCTGTTCCCTGGGAGGCATCCTGCAGGCTCTGGCATCCTGTGCTTTGAAAGTTGGGACTATTTTAGGACCTAAGGGGCAGGGAAGCACCCCTTAGTCCTGGGAGCACCTCTGTGATCTTCCATTTGGTCTTGCCCTGATGGCTAAGCATTTCTGCCATTTCTGAAGGTTAGTGGATCCCCCCCCCCCCCCCCGCCCAGCACTGGGCTGTGATCTGGTTTAAGCCAGACACATCTGGCCTGAGGACCACCTCCACTATGGGTTCCTGACTCCACATGCCCACCCGGAGCAGAGCCTGGGAACCTGGGTGCTAATAGGCACTCCACCTGAGAGCCCCTGCCTGGGGAGACCAGACCTGTCTTCTTCTCACACTGGGCCAGAAGCTCTGGGAGCCAGGGTGACAAGTGGGTCCTCTCCAGGGTGGCAAATTGCCAGGTCGGGAATGTTTTTTCTTGGCCGTGTCTGCCTTCCTCTGTGCACATTCCCCACCCCCAGGGCCCGGGGTCCTCGCCATCATTGGATGCTTTCTCCGTCTCTGAAGTCAGTCCTCTGCCCCTTTCCGGGGTGCCGAGCAAGCAGTTCCCCCTCCCTGGGCCTCTTGAGGCCGTTGGGGTTCCAGGCAGTGGGTGGGGGGAGGGGGGCCAAGAAGGAGGAGGCGCCAGCAAGCATGATGGGTCCAGCTCCGGGTGTGGGGGAGGCAGGAGCTGAGCCGAACTGCTTCCACATCCGCTTGCTGCTGGGGGCACAGCGGGAACGTATTCCAACTAGCATCTCAGGCGACATCGGAAGCATTCTTCAGTTGACTCAGGCCTCAGGCTTCAGTTTCTTCCTGCTCTGACTCTCAGCAAGAAAACACCCATCCTCCATCCAGCCAGGTTGAACAGCTGTTTACACTTGGTTGCATTTCCTTTTGATAAATAAAAAACGAAACACCCTATAGACATATCCGAGCTCTCCTGTGACTGCATTTACCCAATCCCACTCTTCCTGCCTCTTCACCCCCTTGTTATTAATTTGGTGTGTCTTTTTTTTCCCCATACATTTATATATGACATATATATCTATGGGCAGTGCGTATTGGTTTATGTGGGCTTTAGGAATTTGGTTAAAGATATCTAACGTGTATTATTGTACAACATTTTTTTTAACTCACCTTTGCCTTTTGAGATCCAGCCTGTGTGTGTGTGTGTGTGTGTGTGTGTGTGCGCGCGCACGCGCGCATATCCATTTATATGCATGTAAAATATGTCTATGTTTAAAATGTATATATATGTAAAATGTGTATATATAATTTGTATATACATGAAGGAAGTGTATATACACACATATTTCTATTTCGTTTCATGTTAATATTCTGTCATATGAATATGTCCCAATTGATTTTTCTATTTCTTGAAGGATGGATTTTTATGACGACAGGGTTCTGCCTCTTGATCTGTATAGAGGGAATTGCATCTCTGTCACACATTGTGGAGCCTATGGGAGGGGACACAGGTGACGGTACCTTGCGTGGTGATTGGCCACAGAAGCTTCTCGAGACCTCCCAGAGGGAGTGGTTTCCCAGCCCCGAGGATAAGTGCTGGTGCAGACATGCTATGTCCAGTGTCTCCTCCAATGTCCAGTGATGACAGCCCATCAGGTTGGCCCCATAGAAGGAGAGCTTGTGACCCAGCAGATAAGGTCAACGTTGGGCTCCAACTGACACTGCAAGAAATCTTAGGACTCATGTAAGCCAATTTCCTCCACAAGTGACCACCATGGGCTGCCCACCCCTTGTGTGCCCTCTCCAGGAATGGAACCCCCATCCCCAAAGGCAGCTCGGCTCGTATTGCGTCAGACACCTGTGTCCTGCGGAGTTCCACTTTTTTTGCTGGGGCTCCATGGTCTGTTGCGTATCTGACAGTGGCTGGGGTTCCCGCCCCTATTCCTGTCTTTCATTCTCTAGGCTAACATCACACTTTAGGAAGGAAATGCGGCTCTCCTAGGATATGTTCTCTCACCCTCTTGCCTCCTAGTCATCTGAATGTGTTCCTGTTCCCAGTCTTGGGTGGGATATTCCTGGCTGAGTCGAGTGCCAGCTGAAATATCTGAGCCTGCAGAATACACCAGAAAGGGTATGAGGCGCCCTCAGGCTGCTGTGTCTGCCTGTGTATGGTCAACACTGTATGGCATGCCTGCTGGCTCTTCTGCCCTCACGTCTTCTCCCCATTCACCACTTTGCTTGGAATTGACCCTTCACCCAATTCACACGGAAGCAAGGATGGGTGTCTGGGTAGCCTCTTAGTCAGTGTGGCCTGTCCCCTGGCACCGTGAGGGGATCAGGGGGTTAGTAGCTCTGCGAGTCCAGAGCCTTCCTTCGCAGGCCTCTGAACCCCACTCCCATGGGCACCCATTCTTTGAGGAAGACCACTGATGCTCAGCCTTGGTACCTCGCCCTTAAAAGCAGTGTTGAGCACTGCCTTTTCACTTGTTGGTCTTTCAGTCAGAACTAAGAGCTTCCAGGCTCCAGGTTGTGAGTCTCTTGGAAGGAGTACATCCAAATGAGAGAGCCGTCGGCAGCCTGAGGTATTCTTGAGAAGCAGAGGAAAAGCAACAAGAGAGAGAGGAAGGGCAGCGAGAGCAAGAGAGACAAGAGCATGGACGGGGCAGAGTGAAGGAGGGGGTCCTGGCGAGCCCAAGCCCTGGCTCCCACCCCCTCCTGTGGCCCACCAGACGCCCCCGGTGCGCATAATGAATCTTCCGTAATGAATGTGTCTGTTTCTTGCAACCATGTGAGCCTTGATTTATGAAAACCTGAAGCCGAGACTACTCTCTTGCCCAAACTGGCCTCTTGACCCACTCCAGAGCCACACCCGTCCCCTCTCTGCTCCTGTCCCCATGGCCTCTAGGCTGCTGTCCTCCCATGTGGGCCTTTGCAATGTGTTTTTATCGCGAGCCGTGTCTATTGCCCTGGACGGTGGGAGGACACGGCACTGGAATTAAGTGGGAACGCAAGAGGAAACTCCTTGTTAAAGGGCCAATCTGGACCTTGTTAGGGAACCCGTTCCCCCACTTCACCTGGCCTAGAGAGAGGAAAACAGCTCCCAGATGGAACATGCCTGTGCTTAGAAGCAGTCTTTCAATGTGCACCAGGAGAACCGTCCAGCCCGAGGCTGTAGGAAACGTGCTTCTGTCTGGGCCTGGTTCAGTATCAGTCACACCAAGTTGCCAGGAAAATCGCGTTACCCGAGGAGAACGTCTCTCCCTTCCCCGGCCCACTTCTCCCCGCCCAGTGTGGTCGCTTGGAGGCTTGAGTTCCAGAGCCGCTTTGCTGGGGGAAGGCGGGACACCTTGGCCAGGGGAACCTTCACTCTGTGAGGTTTTTATTTTTCTTTTTTTTAATGGTTGTAATGAATCCTGGACCCACCTGTCTCATAGGGTTTTGAGAGGATGAAATGGTGAGAATAATGGGTGAGAGAGTTTTTGCCAAGTAGTGATCATCATGACAAGAACGGCGACTATCTGTGCTGAACACAGAAGGTGTGTGGGCTCTCATACTTCATCCTCTTAACACCTGCAGTGGGAGTGTGACCATCCCCATTTCAGAGATGAGCACAGTGAGGCTCAGCTATCCTAACTGGCTTGGCCCAGGATGCTCTGCTAGGAAGAACAGGGAGAGACGCTTCTCATCTTCCTGGAGGCGCCGTTCAGCCACGCGCAGCATCGTGCCGGTGTAGGGACATGGTCTTTGAGACCGAGATTTAGAGCTCCGGGGGGACCAGACGATGCTGTTGTTTGAGTCTAGAGCTGTCTAGAGCGGCTACACCCCACAGCAGGTGGTTCCTTGCTTGGGGTAGACTGTGAAGGCTGTTGGGGTTGAAAAGGCAAAACTCCTGATCTAAAAGGAGAAGAAAGAAGGAGGAGATGACTGAACTGCTTTGATGAAGAAGATGAGATGAATTTGGATTTTTCCTGGGCGGCCCTGAAGGAAAGGTTAGCCGGCTCAGAAAAACCAAGGGCTGAGGGGGCAAGAGGCACAGCACATGACAGGAAGCCAATGGGAAATTCTTGAAAGTGTAAAGAACAGAAGGAAGTACTGCTCCTCAATGTTCTTGCTCTTCTATAAACTCCCTTCATTGTCCATAACTCTAGCGCAGGTGTCTCCTGTAACGTTGGGTCATGGCTTTGCAGAGAAGAGCAAACGGGGGGACGGAAGGGGGTAATACCGTTGTGAAACCAGTTGTGGAGCTCCGTGGGCACAGGAAGCTGGTGCCTACAGTGACTTTGAGTATCAGCTGCAGAAATCACGGGGGGGACCAGATGCCCTAACCAGGTGGCAGTGGAGTGTGATCCCTGTATATGAAAATCGTACAGACCTGGGTGACTATAATGCAGAAGGACTTCAAGAGTCATGGGCACCCAGTCACCTCTGCTTTCTACTTCCCCTCCCATGTTTTGTTTTGTTTTGTTTTTGTTTTAATATTTTATTTATTTGACAGAGAGAAACACAGCTAGAGAGGGAACACAAGCAGGGGGAGTGAGAGAGGGAGAAGCAGGCTTCCTGCCGAGCAGGGAGCCCGATGTGGGGCTCGACCCCGGGTCTCCAGGACCATGACTTGAGCCGAAGGCACTCGCCCAACCACTGAGCCACCCACGCGCCCCTTCCCCTCCCATGTTCTGATGTCACCTTTCCATTGCACACTCAGAGGATACTGGGCGTCTATCTGTGACTTTCTTGTTCCTGTGACTTTATCCCCTCCCGAGCTAGGGTTCCGGCACACAGAGAGGTAGGACTTGACCTTCCCATGCTCCTAACTCGCCGGCTCTGCACACTTAGGCGCCTTCAGGTAGCATGGCTGAGTCAGCTGCCAGGATCATCACCCACAATCCCCATAACTAATTTGTTTGCTCACAAACTCAACCTAATCTTTTCAAAGAAAATCTTCCCTGAGGAAAGCTGAGGACGGAGCATTTCCCTGGGTGGGTGTGGACGAGAGCCAGCACGCATGTGCAGCCCAAGATGGCGCTGCCCAGATGCAGTGCGGTGCCGGGTTGTTATGGAAACGGTTTCCTGACTGGAGCCAAGGGTATTTCCTTTGACTTGACCACACCCTCAGCTTCTTTTTATTTTGGGTGAAAATAGCCAAGTCATTTGGCAGGAGACCCTGACCACTGCATATGGGACTCGTAACTTCTGGGAGAAGAGAGTAGCACCCTAAGATGTTTACACGGTGACTCTTAGGGTGCAACATTTTTCACTGACAATTTCTCTTTTGTTGTGTCCTTTCAGCCTCGAGGGGGACCAGTCCATGATGGGTTAAGGTCACATCATCTCTGATGTTTGCAAATGTTCTATAGATTAGTTCCATAGCGTAGCCAGGCTCTCTACATACATTACCTTATTTAATCTCACCATAAATGAAACAGGTGTTATTTTGGTGTATGCAGAAGAAAACTGAAGCTTCAGGTTTGCCTGACTCCAAAACGCTGCTCTTATCCCTCCACCTGACCTATCCTTCATGGCTCACCTGGAAAGTCTATTGTTCTAGAAAGCCAATCCCTACCACTCCCATCTGGAGGCTTCCTCTGCCCCAACCCTATTTCTTGGATTCCTAGATCTGTGCCTGTGTGATGTCGGCTTAGCACCCCTACTTCATTCCACCCCCATGTCTTCATCCCAATCCCTGAAACCTGTCAATATGCTACCCCAGATGGCAAAAGGGATTTTGCAGGTGTAATTAAACTAAGTATCTTTCGAGGTGAGGATTATTTAGACTATCTGGTTGGGTCCAGGGTGATCACAAAGGTCCTCATAAGAGGGAGGCAGGAAGCACAGAAGGAAAGAAGAAGAGATGTGACTACTGAAGCCGAGGTTAGAGGGATGCATTTTGAAAACAGAGGAGGGGACAGGAGTGTGGGTACCTCCAGAAACTGGGAAAGGCAAGGAAATGGCTCTTCTCCAGTGCCTCCAGAAGGAATACAGCCCAGATGAAAACTTGATCTTGTGAAGCCCGTTTTTGTTCTTCTGCCCTCCCAAACTATACGATGACAACTTCGTGTTGTTTTAAACTATCCACTTGGTGGTACTTTGTTATGGGAACAATCAGAAATGAATACAGTCTGTGTGGGGATTTCTTTTCCCTGCACTTATATCCACCTTCCTGTCAGGATGTAAGTTTCTGAAGGCTGGAACCTCTTAAGGCAGTAGCTATATTTTGAGCAATCACTCTACTTTTGAGCATACTGGAAAGCAAGGCAGACATGAGTGATACAGCCCTCTGTTCTAAACAGAGAGAGGTTTGTAAAAATACAAACGTTGTATTTTTAGAGGTCCAAATCAAAACTTTGCACGAAAGAGATAAGCAGTAATTAGTGACTGAGGGTCCACATCATACAAAGAAAAAATTTTGATAATATATTTAGCAAACTTTTATAAATGAGACTAGAACTCGAGATCCTCTGATTTTTAAATTAACAGCCGTGAAAAGAAAAATGTCTTTAAGCTTAATTTAATTCCAAATGATGGAGAACAAGGAGAAGGGGAGGCAGCTGGAGACTTGGCGGTGTGAAGGAGAGGGCGAATTTGTGAGAGGCTGGTGGAAATTAGCTGAAGGCTGTAAAGGTCAAGGGGCTGGAAGGTTCGGGAAGGAGGAGGGGCTTGGTAAACTGCTCTAATTAAGTCTGCTTCTCTGACACATAACCACTTATCCCTGCCTTTGAATTGCTAACTAAACAAATTAGACAGTTTGCCCAAGGTTAGAGTGGCCTTTATCTTTATACCTTAGCTCTTAGCACTGAAAAGGATAGTGGAAAGCAAGAACTGGAGGTATTGGCTTCCGCTCCCTGCACCGGGCGTGCCTCGACCCCAGTGTCAATGATGGGCATCCTGCCAGAGGGGCCGCCCTGTACCCAGACAGGTCAACTGCTTCAGTGTGCAATTCTCAAAGGTCACCTGTATCAGAATTACCTGATTCAATTTAGGGTTCCTAAACACTTCCCAGACCCCTTGATTCTTTTTTTTTTTTTTTAAGATTTATTTATTTGGGGGAGAGAGGGGGTGGGGGAGAGGGACAGATTCCTCAAGCAAACACCCTTGGGGCTCAATCTCAGGACCCATGAGATCATGTCCTGGGCCAAAACCAAGAGCTGGACCCTTAACCAAATGAGCCACCCAACTGAGCCACCCAACTGAACCCTTAACTAACTGAGGCACCCCCAGACCTCTTGATTCTGATGTTATCTACGATTTGAGAACAGTGCAACTTTTCAAAATACTAACAATCTTAGCAACTTTATGAGCTTCATTAGCATGAAGTTGGGGGCCTTATTAAACTTGGACTGGATGAAATGATTTTTGGGATTGATTTTCATTTTAGTCTCTAGAGAACAGGACAGTTGCATAAACCATATCTCATAATTGCCCTCTATTAAACCATTATTAGGAGTACCAACAGTAACCATTTTATGGCCATTTCCAGCATATGCTGGTGTATGAAATAAAAATTTATTATTCTACGCATTTGACACGTCACATCAGATCAATATATTACTCAATAGTATGATATATGGCCATTAGAAGTCTGATGCTTGAAAAATAGAGGATGATGGACTTTGCCTAGAAAACTTTTGGGAATCACTATTATCCATAATAAAGCCACTGTTGGGAAAAGTGTATTCCCACACTCCAAGCGTTTGATAACTAGGTGCCGGCAATTTGGTTATTTTATAACATGGTAGAGCAATGAAAATTAATCTTTCAGGCAGATTATTTATGACTCTTCATTACCGGCATTATCTAAGCCAGAAGAAATACTGTAAATGATTAACGGTCATGTAGAGATGGAGACACTGGATAAAGTCCCTGCATTGAAAGTTAGGAGGTACGATTCCTTGTGCTCCTTTTCATGCACAAGGAATCAGTTTGATCAGCTAAGGTCGGGCAGCTCCCCAGCAGGTGGGCTTTTGGACAGTAGCCCTGCGTTTGTGGTTGAAGATGTGAGTTACTAATGATAAAATGAATGGAGAATGGTGAATGGTAGATTTCTTAAAAATGGCATTGAAAAGGGCGGTCAACACAAAGGCTTTAACTTTTCGTACATCATGGATCCATGTCGTGCGGTGCTCAAGTCTAGAATTACACTTTTTTATTTGTTTGTTTTTTTTATCTGTTTGTTTTTTGAGAAGGAGGATGGAGGGAGGAACAGAAGGAGAGGGACAGAAAGAATCTTAAGCAGGCTCCACACCCAGCAAGAAGCTTGATGTGGGGCTTGAACTCATGACCCTGAAATCATGACCTGAGCTGAAATCAGGAGTCAAATGCTTAACCAACTGAGCCACCCAGGCACCCTACACTATATTTTTTAAATTGCTATTTTGAATATGCTTCTTGGAAAATCAAATCTATGAAAGAGATGAGCCAGAGAGAGTATTCACATTACAGCAAAAGTTTTGCAGCAGGAACCAATGGGAAGCAAGTACGACTCTGGGCGGGGATAGAATTGGGGTCCGGCAGTTGCTCAGCTAACTTAGTCATTAGCTGTGTGTCACTGGGCATTTTTCTCGACTTTATTTCATCTCAAAAATGGGCCAATAAAATCTACTTCATAGAGCTGTGGAGGGGTTTTGAGACACTTCATATAACACAGCAGGCCTGAAGTTGGTCCATGCAAACTGAGGGTTACCATGGTGATTATCATCCCTATTATTAGTCTTCAGTCTAACTCTTTAAAACATGTAAAACAATGATTTGTGCTCAATTTCTAGAACCGCATTGATTACAGAAAATGTATCTGGCATCATTACTTTTTTGCCAAGAGGGATATATGAAATGTTTTATTTATGTTCGTGACCACCTTCCCTCCCAGAGTTACCTGGGGCCTTGTAAAGTAGTACACACCACATAGACCGTGGTTGAATTGGGTTGGATTATAAGCTTTGACAAAGCAGTCTTGACAAGGGGTGGGAAACCTGGGTTTTTCACCCTGTGAATAGACCATAATTAAATGGCTAGACCTGAAGAGAGTCAACAGAGTCTATTATGTCCATCTATTTACTTGTAATTAAGATGCACAATAGTTCTTTGAAATAGGTATGCACTGGGCGTCACAAACCCTAGCACTGTGAGATCCTGGGAACCTGTCTGGATTTCCTTTTTTTCTAAACCCAATTTGGCCAGAGACAACGTTGGGGCCTTCTGGCACCTGCCTCTGGACTTAATTCTAATGGCAAAGGGAATAAACTAGAGGTTCTTTATAATCATAGCACTCCTTGGCTCCCATAGGAGGTGGCAAGCATTTCTGACCAAACATTTCAGACCAAGGAAGAGCAAAAGTAAGGTAGTGGTTAAGCATGAAGTCCCGGAACCACTTAATTATAAAGAGGGTGTGAGCATATTCACACTTGTCTTATAAACTATGTGAGGATACACGTGATAAATGCTGTTATAGTTCTGGGCACAATGCACAGAGCCTGGTAGAGCTTACTGCTGTCATGTTGTCTGGTCTTCCACAGCAGGTTGGATGCCCTCCTGTGGGTGACCATGCCTGCAGAACATGGATTCCTGCACTTTGGGCATCAGCCTGCATAGCTCAGACTCTCCTGGGAATTGGAGGAAAACCATGAACTCCACCCGTTTCTAGAAAATGCACACACCTTGCTCACTAAGGGTCCATGGGGTCCTCAATTCCATAAGTCTGTGGGACTGGGTTTTGGAACATGTGGCTCAAAGGAAATTACCAGTAAAATCATGAAGCTCTTACAGTGAACTATCCTTGAAGTCCATCGAGATGCAAAATGGCAATAGTATTTATTACTTTTCATCAGCCCTTTCCTCTTTTCAAAGCCTAGTGTCCAGTGGGCTGACCCCAATCTTCTTTCTTGAATCACAAATTTGGCCAATGTCAGAATCTGGATCTCCATGGAGGAGACGTATTTCCCAGGTAAAGGTCTAAATGCTCAGATTAGAAAACTGTACTAATGAGAATTGTCTTTATGACTCTTAACTCAAGTTATAAGTATTTTTATGGTCAGGTTCAAGCAAGCCATCTCAGGAAACTCTTTATGGGAAGGGATGAGGCAAATCTTGAACAGACCACATGGAGGTCATTCATTAGTAAGTTACCGAATAAGGTACTTAGGGGACTAAAATAAATTAGGAATGGATAAAGGACAGAAATGCTGGTTCAGTCTCTCTTTACCCACATGCTTGCTTGTTTGTTGTTCCTCCTGCAGTCTAGAAGCCCCAGGTATGCAGGGCCCCTGTGTTCTTGGATCATTGCACAATAAGTGCCTGGCATATAGGAGACCCAGTAAACACCCGTGGAGTAAATGATGATCTCTGATTCTCAGACTACTGTTCTGTGGCAGAAACTCCATCAACCAGCATGTTTCCATGAGTGTTTTAAGGATCCGTGGAATGGTTTTGGTTTCTCTATTTGTGGTAGAAAATTGTATTAAGAGAAAAGTCATGGGCTCATATAGAGCACTGAGCCATTCAACATACCTTTCCCAAAGTTCCTATAAATTTGAACAAGGCTGACACAGCTTATGCGAATTAAAATGTTTCCTTCATGGTTGTTATGGTCATCTTCGCTTTAGTAACATTTGCTGAATCTGTGACTAATCTGTTGTCAAGTTTTTGGCAAGGAACACAATATCCAAATACAATATTGTTTTCATAAGCTTTTTGGTCATTTTGCATTAAAACATTGGTAGTTGGTATGAATGTATTTTATGCATATGCAATAGATTTAAGCGATGTCAAAGTTTACACAGTAGGAGGGGAAGTCCCCTTGTATATTTACATTGCCACTTTCAGAGGCAAATATTTTTCATATCTTGTTGTTTGGTGATCCAGACTTTTATGGATGTTGGCATTTACTGATACAACTGGAGAGCCAGGAGATGACTTCGGGCAATGCGAGAACCAGTAAGAAATAGTCTGAAATCTCATAGTGAAAATATGGGTCTTTGTCTGGTCTTTTGCACTCTGTTAAGTGAAGACATCTTAGGTTGGTACTAGGCTTCCGCACTCCCTTCACAACTACGGATCTCTCTTCTCACAATGATAGAACAAAACTCAGGTTCTGATCCACGTTAACACAATCTATGTTTTGAAAAGCAGAGTGTGTCATTATGAGCACATTCCTTACCTCCAGGAGCTCACAGGTTAGCTCAGGAGATGAGAAGTAGACATATAAGAAACTTGATAATGCATATATGAAATGCCCCATCCATGGGCATTTTCCAATTCTCCATCAATGGCAACATCTCAAGGTAGGTCTTGGAGGTGACTAAGTTTATAGAAGGAGCTGAGCTATTGTAAGGAAATGAGATGAGTTGAAGCAGGGCAAGTCATTGCTGGGACATGGGTTGGTCAACAGAAAAAATTGTGCAGACGCCAGTAGACTGAATGGAGATAGTGGAGTGCCTTGAATATCAAACTTGGAAATCTGTCTCATAGATGATGGGCATTGACAGCTTCTAGAAGATTGTCTGATAGCAGCTGGAAGCAGGGCAAAAGGCTAAAGAATTATTCAAAGCCCAAAGAAAAAGCCCAAAGCATAGAGGTGGATATTACAGGACACTAGATCCATTCAAAATTTCTGGAGAGATAAAGCTGAGCCTCATTCAGCAGCCACAGATGCACCACCTCTCCTGGACCAGGCACACTCACACAAGGTCCACCATGATTGGGCTCCTACGTGCTTCTGAAACCCCAGCTCTCACCACTTGCCTTCCTCGATGTTATGCTTTACTTACAATTTGTTTTTTCTTCATGACCCTGTACATACTAATCTCCCTGCCCTGAAAGCACCCCCCCCCACCTACCATCCCTCTTCTTGCCTCCCCACGGCCTCTGATTTTCTTTCGTGACTTGGCTCAAGTAGCCCCTTTATGACTAATGCTCTTGCCCTTTGCCCCTCCCTCCAATGGGGAGCATTTCCTAGGTGTCCATATAGCCTGTGTGTTACCCTACCATGCTCTATTGTTATCACCAGCTTGTACAGGTCTTCCCATTACATTATAAACTTTTCAAGGGAGGAGACCTTCTCTTACTCATTTTGAATCCCAATACCTACCCAGGACTTGACATGGAGCGATGGCTCTACACACTGTCACTGAGGGCATGATATAGACTAACTCTTCACTTTCTCCCCCAGGAATTGACCTGAACTAAAGCAAAACATTATGAAGTGAAAATTTCTAGGATGTTAGGACAGTGAAACCCTAGGACTGTGGTTCTCAAGTGTTGGGCTGTGATCCCCCAATGTGTTATCAATTCTTCTTAAGAAGGGTCAGTAGAGGGGGATAAACACTTAAAATATATTGTTGTTATATCTTGTTATCTTGGTGCTAATTGTAGGCTCACTGAACAAAGCGGGACCTTTGAAGTGAGGGAACTCTTTCCCTGATCTTAATTCGAGGAGGCTTGGTGTGAAATTGGATCAGAGACAGATGTGGAAGTGAGGATATGAGTATGTAAGACAATATAGTCAGCAATAAATGTTGCTGATCAAACAGAACTATGGTAGCAAAGGGCGATTGAGTGACTATCCCAGTAACAGTGGATGGTTTTATAGAGAGCATGGGAATTCTGTTGTAATCTTTAATGTTGTTTGTACCTTATATACTTCAGGTTCCTGTCAATATTCTGGGTGGGAACTGTTGCCCTAGAAAGTGTTCCTGAGGGATTACTAGGCCCCCAGTCAGTAGGTCACAGATCTTAGGGTGGAGACCATGGGAGATATTAGTGGCCTCCTTGTTCCCTAAGCCTGATCCCATTTTTTTTTCAAACTGATAAAATGATAAAAAGTCAAGGACTACTTTGCTCTTGTTTTTATAAAATTGTTTCCCTTTGTCAAGTTCTACAAATGGGTCTTGTATTCCAGGTTACATAAGCATTTCCCAGTAGCAAGTATTATTCAGTTGAGCTATCAGGGGCAGATGATTTTCAGGCTAAGAGAAAGGACATTCACAATCACAGTGTGGGGACTTACTATAGCTTTTACAATCTTCTTGAAATTGTGCTAGTAGTTGGCTCTTCATCCTGGAAGGTGACTCATGTCTCCCATACGCACGTCTTCTGCCTGCTTGATCTATAAGTGTCTGCGAGAAATATGCTAAAACTCCCACCATGGTTGTGGTTTTATGAATTTCTCTTTGCAATTGTGTCAGTTTTTGCTTGGTGTGTTTCAAGACGACTTTGGCAGATGAGACCAAAATTTGGTGGAATGTTTCTTTTATTACCATGTGTCATTCCTCTTTATTTATGTTAGTGATTTTTGCCATAAGCTGTATTACATTTTGCTGTAAATTAATGTCATCATGCCAATTTTGATTGAGCATTTTCATGGATGTACAGATTCTCCCAATATTTTCTATTCCATCTTGTTTTAGGCATAAATTTATAGACAGGATATAGCTTGATGTTTAAAAAATACAAATGGATAGTCCTTTTCTTTTTTGATTAGAGTTTTCAGTAGTGATTATTCTTTTTTTTATTAACATACAATGTATTATTTGCCTCAGGGGTACAGGTCTATGAATCATTAGTCTTACACAATTCACAGCACTCACCATACCACATACGCTCCCCAGTATCCACAACCCAGCCACCCCATCACTCCCTCTCCACCCCACAGCAACCCTCAGGTTGTTTCCTGAGAGTAAGTCACTTATGGTTTGTCTCCCTCCCTGGTCTCATCTTGTTTCATTTTTTTCCCTTCCTAACCCTCATGACCCCCCACCCTGCCTCTAAAATTTCTCATATCAGAGAGATCATATGATAATTGTCTTTCTCTGATTGACTTATTTCACCCAGCACAATACCGTCCAGTTCCATCCACATTGGTGCAAATGGTAAGATATTGTTCTTTTTGATGGCTGCATAGTATTCCATCGTGTATACCACATCTTCTTTATCCATTCATCTGTTGATGGCCATCTAGGTTCTTTCCGTAGTTAGGCTATTGTGGACATTGTTGCTATAAACATTCGGGTGCATGTGCCCCTTTGGATCACTACATTTGTATCTTTAAGGTAAATACTCAGTAGTGTGATTGCTGGGTCATAGGATAGCTCTATTTTCAACTTTTTCAGGAACCCCCATACTGTTTTCCAGAGTGGCTGCACCAGCTTGCATTCCCACCAACAATATACAAGGGTTCCCGTTTCCCCACCTCCTCACCTTTTCTTTTAAATAGTGAGCATAACCTCTTTACATTTATTGTGATTTCTTATATATTTGAACTTATTTTAAAAATCTTCTCTTATATTTTGTGCTTACCATCCTTTCCGTTTGCATCTTTTTTCCTTTCCTTCCTACCTTTACTTAGACTGATGATGCTTTGTCATTTCCTCCTTTTCTTCTTTTGATGCATTTTCCTGCATAAATTTTGCATTTCTTTTTTTTTTAAAGATTTTATTTATTTATTTGACAGAGAGAAACACAGCTAGAGAGGGAACACAAGCAGGGGGAATGAGAGAGGGAGAAGCAGGCTTCCCACTGAGCAGGGAGCCCAATGCGGGACTTCATCCTGGGACTGCAGGATCCTGACCTGAGCCGAAGGCAGTCACTTAACCAACTGAGCCACTCAGGCACCCCATTTCTTTCTTTCTTTCTTCCTTTCTTTCTTCCTTTCTTCCTTCCTTCCTTCCTTCCTTTCTTTCTTTCTTTCTTTCTTTTTCTTTCTTTCTTTCTTTTAAATATTGTGTTTATTTATTTGAGGGAGAGAGAGGGAACACAAGCAAGGGGGAGGAGCACACCCAGGGAGAGGGAGAAGGAGAAGCAGGCTCCCTGCTGAGCAAGAACCCCAATGCAGGGCTTGATCTCACAACCCTGGGCTCATGACCTGAGCCAAAGGCAGATACCTAACCAAGGTGCTCTGAATTTTGCACTTCTTATTTTAGTTCTTGCTATTAAATTTCAAAATATAAAGTTATTCATACCTATAGTTTGCCATCCTTAATACCTATTGGAATTTTGATAATGTCTGTTCAATGTATTTACTGTGTGTAAACATGTGTCTAGGCAGTGATGTCGTTGTAACTTATTACACTTCCATCCAGACTTACAAACACTTTATTGCAGGTTTCTATGGTTTGGAGTATTTCATCTTTAATTATTTTGAAAATAGTCTTCCTTTTCCTTTTGGAAATTGCTTCAAACCATTTGAGTGGGAGTTGCCATGTTCTTGAGACCTCAGCAACTGCCCTTTTAGGATTGGATGAGGGGTGAGCCTCTGACCTCAATTAGGCTGATCAGAGTCCTTTCCTGATTTTTTTGAATGGGAACAGGAAAAAAAGAGGGCCATCCTCTCTGGCCATAGACCCTGGGATGGCTCATGTATGGCATGAGTACTGTGAGCACTGTTTTTCTAATTCTCAGTGGAAGAGAATGAAGGAGACAATAAAACTCCTTCAAAAGGCACATGACTGAGTGGTACTAGACTCCTCAGGAAAAGAAATGGGAGAAAAACCATGAACTGTCAGGAGGCTGTCAGCATGCAGAAGGATCTAGATGGTCAAATAAGCACCTACATTTTGGGAGGAAAAGCCCCTTTATGCCTAAAGTACAAATGGTTTCAACTTTTCTGTGAAGATCTAAAAGAAAAAACAAAAAGGGCTCTCAAAATTGTAATTACTGCCCTTCAAGGAGTAGTGGGAAGAGACTAATGGTCACGCACAGATATACCACCACCTGAAAAAAGATGAAGGAAGGAGCTTTGGAACAGAAGATGAAGCTGGAGTGGGATTGGAGAAAAGTTTATGGAATCAGGGAGGCTGAAATGATAAACTGGAGTTACTCTTCGATGCCCACGGAAGTGGCCCCTCAGAACAAGGGAAGGGACCATGAGGCATGGTGTGTGCTGGAAGGTGAATTCGTATTCCATGTGAACCTAAGAGATGACACTCTCTGAAAGGGAATGTTCAAAATGAATTTTGAAGAGATTCTGAATGACAGGCTTGGTTTAATACCCGAGGTCCGTTTGAATCTTTTTTTGCTCTCTGCTGCGGGTGCGTGCACCTGCCTGGGGGCGGCAGAGGCTGCGGGCCAGCCGGGCGGGACCTCAAGAAGCATGAACCTGGGCCAGTCCAGCTCATTCCTGTGAGTGCAGGAGGGGGCGGGGGGGATGCTATCGCCCCAGCAATGCCTGGACAGAAGGAAATGGGTGTTTTCTCTTCCTTATTTTGGGCTGTGTTTAACGACTTTTATTCTTATGGATTTTGTGCTTTATTTTCCACGAGAAAGGGTGACTGATCATAGTGGGGACTCGGCTTTTCAACACCTTGTAGAATGTGCAGTTTTCACCATCAGGGGCTGGTTCAAAGGGATAGTTTAACCTGAAGATGGGTGGAGACCTTGGCTTCTTAGCGACTCCTTTCTTATCTGGAGATCTCCAGATATTACATCTGCATGTTCTGGGATGAACACGGTGTGGCCAGCAAGCCCTCGCCAGATGCCCTGACGGAGGACACCTACATGCAGATGCTAATGCTTGGAGTGTTAGCTGACAAGCTCATGATGACAGACAGCTGCAGTACTCTGGACACATTCCGAGGGAAAGGAAAACAGAGTGATGGAGAGAGGAAGCCTGTGAAAGAGACAGCTGGGAGGGAGACTGTTCCAGGCACATGCCAACAGGAAAGCAATCAGGAGGGAGACGGGCAGGTACTTGTGCAGCAGGAGAGGCTCAGGCCTGGCAGCCGGGCCAGGGACAAGAAGCCCCGGGCTCCCTGGCAGGACTAAGTGTGGGTTCTGAGCTGGGGCTGCCCAGACACAGAGTGGGCTGGGGAGAGGGTGCGGAAGAAGGTCCAGAAAGCAAGCAAGGCATAGGGGAAGCGAGGACATCCGCGGTGGTGGCTCTAGAAGAGCATGTTGAAAAGAAAGAGGGGGACGGATCAGGAAGAGGTTGGAAAAGATGAAGGCCTCACAGCGTGGGACAGCACACACAAGGTGGCCGAGCTGAGGTGATAGAGGGGAGTTGGGCAATCCGTGTTGGCAGCACAAACAGGAAGCTGCCCCCTGATTCCTCGGCAGCCTCTGCCATAGGCATTGCCACACAAAGGGCACTAAGATAATCTGCCCCTTGTACCAGGGCTTCCGGGCACTTTGGGAGCTGGGATGGATACTCATTAATAGACAGTTTCCTCAGTCCTTCTTCCAGAACACACTAACTGCCAAGAGCACCTGCCCGGAGCAGAAGCTGTGTGAGCTGCCCCTCCCCCCACGATGGCCATCCCATCACTCCTGTCCTCCAGCTGAAATGTCTGGAGGACCAGCAGCTCTCTGCCCCTGCCTGCAACAGCTCTTCCTCGGGATGCCTTTTCAGAGGCAGAGTGACCAGTGGGAGGAGGAGGGTTTGGGTCTACTCCATTGACCTCCCTGAAGCTCTGTTGTCTCATCTGTGAAATGGAGGGAAGGAGAGAAAGGACTGGGCATGGTGTTTGCCTGGGGGCTTGCTAGTTCTTGGATCTGGTGACTTAGGGGCACCTTTAGTTGCAGGTGTGGGAGTTTCCAAGTGGGGAAGGGAAAGGGTCCTGGAAACTTGGATGTTCCTGCTTTTTGGATATAAGGCCAATCAATTGGCCTCTTTAATTTCCCTTTCTTAGCCAACAGGAAAGAAACATTTAAGCCAAAAGTAAAGAGAACTAACTAAACCTTGGAGTGACCTGATGACCAAGACTGCTCAGAGAGTAGATCCTAAGAGTTCTCATCACAAGGAAAAACACATTCTGTCTTCTTTCTGTTTCTGCATCTATATGAGAGGCTGGGTAGTAACTAAACTTATTCTAGTTGTCATGCTGTGTGATAAGTAACTCACATTGTTATGCTCTATACCCTACACTTACAAGGGCCATATGTCTGATATCTCTCAATCAAACCGGAAAAAAAAAGCCTGATTCTTCCACCTCCAAATCACTAAGAAATGTTATTTTAATGTATTAGAGGGGTACTGATGGAGCCCTTTAAATAACCATCTTTCCCAGTTGCTGTACAAATAGGGTCCCATTAACGCAATATTTTTCAAGAAGTTTGAAGAGCAGGTCTGTTGCATAAAGAAAGGAGTAATTAAGATTCTTCCTGGGGCTGGTTTGTGACTCATAAATTCTTTAAGAGTAGGTGGGAGCCTGTGTGTGATGAGAAGCCATTCCTTAATTTTATTTTATAATTTAGTTAAAAATTGTCTTCATCCTTTAGAAATTTGTTAGTATAAGTGATCCATTAAATAAACGTAACCCATGATGTCATCAAAACGTAAGTTTACTTTTTGTCTTTTTCCCTTAAAAATGTATTCAATGGGGATCTCTTTCCCTATCTCAGTAAGAAAACTTAGGCTGGACTTCTTCAGAAATAAAGTGCTATGGTCCTTTGAATCACAAAGCAGTTTTGGGGCTGATGGCCTAGGGGTCAGGAAGAATAGGACACTAAGCTTAGGGCTCAGACACAAGGGGCATCCACTGTTTTGTGAACTGGCTGGCCTGGGCAGAAAGCAGGTCCAGCAAGACCCGCCTCCACCAGCTTCAGTGGTGGGTGGATGGGAAGACCAGTGTCAGTTAACCGTTGAGGGAGGATCACTGGAGGAGGCAGGAGGACCCCTGAAGAATGGGGGGCATGGGCCTTCTCATCAGCACTGGTGAATGAGGCCTGTGGCAGTTGATTTAGGAAAAATCACCGAGGAATTTCTTCCATCTGAATATTCTGGGGCAATTTAGCACACCCAGTACAAATGTACTTTCCTATCTTTTTTTTTTTTAAGATTTATTTATTTATTTTAGAGAAAGCGTGTGCATAGGTGCCTGTGGGGGGGGGGGCAGAGGGAGAGAGAAGCTCAAACAGATCCACACTCAGTGTGGAGCCCAACATGGGGCTCGATCTCATGACCCCAAGATCATGATCTGAGCAAAAACCAAGAGCTGGACGCTTTACCGACTAAACTACCCAGGTGCCCCTACAACTGTATTCTCTTTCTTAAAAACATTTACTTGGGAAGTGTATTTTATGCAAATGTAATGTGAAACAAGGGGAAATATTTTGCTCTTTTAAATAAAATAAAACCTTTTCTCTTTTTAAAAAAATTGGAATTTTTCTTTCATTATGAAATGACAAAATGATCTGGAAATTAAATTTTGATCACTTACTGCAGCAATTTGTTGATGTTTTGGTTTTTTTTGGTTTGTCATTTTTGCTTCTGTTTTAGAGGAGACTGTTTCAAATCTGGGCACAGCTGATAACTCAGGACTCAAACTTCACCGCAGTTCCTTCTGACTGCTGTTGTATCAGTATATTAGGATTTCCTGAAGTGCTTTATGATCAGACACTTAGGAGCTCTGGGGCTATCTCTCCCAGAAATGTCAGGGATCTTCCCACCGGTATCCGCAGGGCCCAGTGGATGCCCTTGCCGAGTAGAGCCCTCAAGTTCATGGAACTGGCTTCGCAGAGCCCCCTGACACATACCACCCACCAGCCCCAACGTGGGCAGTCTGTGTACTGATCATAATTTCATTTTTACCTTTTTAATAAAGATTGTATTTATTTATTTATTTATTTATTTATTTATTTATTTATTTATTTATTTGAGAGAGAGAGCAGAAGCACACAGCAGGGGGAGCAGCAGAGGGAGAGGGAGAAGTAGTCTTCCCATCCATGAGGATCCTGGGATCATGACCTGAGCCAAAGGCAGTTGCTCAACCAACTGAGCCACCCAGAAGCCCCCATTTTTACTTTTTAAATAAAAAATTTATGCAGCTGTAGTTTAAAATAACTGGTGATTTTCTATTTATAAAAAGCTAATAGGTGATGTAGATGAAGGTGTGAATTTGTTAATGTCTAGGCACTGCCAGGTACCGACTCATAAATCTTTTACTATTATGGATCTAACTCTTATCTGTGCATCAGAGCCAAGCTTAGAAAGGTCTTTGATTTTACCGAAGTCTATTTCCTTAAAGCAATTTGCCTTCTGAGGTCTGCAGCACACATCTCTAGTGCCAATCCTGGTTCAGAGGTCTCTAAGGGGCCTAGTGGTTTTCCTGGGTTATTTTCCAATACACCAGTGACCTTTGTCTCCAGCTGGGTTGCAAGTTCCTTCAGGCCGGGATCGTTTTCTTTTTCCTAGAGCTTTCCAGTGCCCTGACACAAGGCATCGGTATGACTGTGCTCTCGAAATATGTGGCCTCTGTGCATTCCAATGTACATATACTGTCATGTCTTGTTCTGCCATCTGTCCTTACAAAACTCATCTCTCACCACTCTCCTCCTCAAACCCCAGCCAGGGCTCCCCAGGTCCCGCTGAATTACATACAGAGTCCTCCAGGAGCTATTTAAGGCCAGCAACGTAAACCACTTTTCTGCTCTTCTCAAATGAATCTGCTGCGGCCCCATTCTGAACTTCCTGCCAGCCCTGCTCAGAGTGTCTCTCTGGGGGTGCCCCCAAACCATCTAGGAAGTTTGAACAAAAAAATCTCCAGGCCCAACACCAAAGGCAGCATATTAGAATCTCAGGGTGGGGGGCCGGGCATCTGTATTTTAAACCAGTTTCCTTGATGATTCTCCTACAGGACCCACCAGAACTCTGTGACCCCATGAGTCCCGAGGGCCCCAGCAGCCCGCCACTGCATGTGGCTCTACTGACGTGTATTCCGCCAGCCCCGACCCTGGGTAAGCTCCCATAGTCAATGAAGATGGCTTCTAGTAGGACCCGGAGAAAGTAGCTTGTGCTTTCTCTGTCCCCAGGGAGGGCCCTTCTTACCTTTGGGCCACAGGGCAATGGGAGGTAAGGTGATTTCTGGTTCAATCAGGAAGCCAACTTGGAGAAATCTGGCTCTCTTATCTCTACTTCTATCTAGCAGCTTTCTTTACAGCTTGCTACAGACCGCCAGAGCATTATTAAAGAGTGGCAAGGTGACAAGCCATGAGAACTCTGTAGGGAGGCCGCAGATGAACCGGGAGAGCCTTGACTAGGGGGTTGGCAGACTGGGTTCCAGAATCAGGAAGCCTGGGCCAGATACATCACCTTCTGTGGGCTCCATTTCCTCCTTGGAAAATAAGGGGCATTGATTAGGTGACCTCTAAATACTCTTTTTGTACTGAAAATGTATCTTAGAGAACAGTCTTTTCTAACCAATCTATTTTTGTTGATTCTAACATGTATGTGTTTTGTTCTGTTTTTAACATTTCTCAGATAGGGAAATCTCCACTCAAGAGACACTTTTTTAAAAATGGAAATTCAGTGAGTTAACCTATAGTGTATTATTAGTTTTAGATGTAGCAGTGATTCATCAGTTGCCTATAACACCCAGTGCTCATTCCACCACATGCCCTCCTTCATGCCCATCCTTTAGTTACCCCATCCCTGGCCCCACCTCCCATCAAGCAACCCTCAGATTATTTCTTAAAGTTAAGAGTCTTTTATGGTTTGTCTCTCTCTCTGATTTTGTCGAGACATCCTTTTAATGTGTCTCATCCTTCTTCCTTCCTCAATGTGGTTACTTGATTCGATGGCAAGACTTACATATAACCCACAGCATGCTGTGATCAAGGACATTTTTGTCTTTTATGTGGGGGAGGCAGCTTTTCTCTTTTTGTGAAGTGTGTGGCTTTTTTCCCTTCTCCTTGGTTCCTAAGGAAAGAAGAGAAAATTCTGGAGTCTTGTTACCGCAAACACTCAAGCACATCACCTGGACTGATGGCAGTGAGGAGGAAGAGAAGGAGGAGCAGGCAGAAGGGAGTAGGGGATCCACGTGTGGGGCCTCATGTATGGGACTGAGATTCTTGCACATCTGTCTGCATAGAAAGTGAAAGTCTTCCAGGAGTTTTGGGTGCTAGAAAATAGGATAGGTTGGAAGATTTTCATCAGGTCAAAGTCAAAATTCCCATCAGGTAAAAAATGAAAGGCAGCAGATACCTATCTCCAGGCTGCACAGGCCACACGCTGGGTGGCCCTCAGTGTTCCAACGGCCACCCAGAGAGAATAGCTTCTCTGCTGGAGCTGAAGCTGGTGGGAAGGAGGGTGGTGCAGAAGCACAACCAGCCCGTCATCCTCTGTCACACCCATGACACCTCTGGGATGTGGGACTATGGTCTGACAGTCACTGTTCTTCACCTAGGTCATCTCTCCATGAGGTCATTGGGAAATGCTTTTTTCAGGCCTGGAGAACAAGAAGAGTAACACCTCTAGGAACAACACATGGATTAAATCTTATACTGATCTTGTTTCCTTCTTTGCTTGGGTGCTAGGAAGCAGAGAGCCACAATTCCAGTTGATCTCTAGCAACTATGGTCCTTTCCTGGAGGACCTTAGGGTGTTTCTGGTTTGGTTTGTAATTTTACCCTGGCTTTGTTTTCCCAGCCCACCATTAGTTTTCTAGGTCTTAAACATTTCTTTCTTTGCTATCGCTTTGTACGTGGTCTTGAAAACTGCATCAAATTGTTTTGGAGCAAGGCCCCAGCCCCACGTGGCATATGAGAGTGAGGAGACCCGAGGTGAGGATGAGCCCTGGTAGCCATCAGAGAGAAAAGTCTTCATGGAGAGAAGCAAGATAGATTAACCCAGGTTTCTGAAACATGGTGGGGCAATGACAGAGAAGGAAGGAGACCTTGAATAAGTCTCTCCCGGTTGAATGAGAAAGCATTAAAGCCCTTCCCGTGCCCTGACACTTTTGGCATGAGGAAAGGGTTGAATCCTGGCACACCTCCCAGTCTGCACCCTGTCCGCAGAGCCCAAGCCACTCTGGGAATGACCCCAGAGGGGATGGAGGGCTCGGCTACTCCAGCCCAGCCTTGGGTAAGCACGGTTCTTCCCACAGAGGCTAGTGCCCTCTGGCCTGGGGCCAGCTCCCCACAGGGCACTAATCTCTCAGCCAGATCAAAATCACCCTTTAAGGTCATGGAAAAAATGTGTTCACCCAATTATATCCAATGAAATGGTAGGTCTGACCTCTCCTGGGGGATCCTGCCTGGGCACACGTGCACACACACACACACACACACACTCTGGTTCTCGGGGCTTTGTGTTGTAATAAGGAAGAAGGAAATAGAAATGAAACCTTTCGCACTCAAGGAACCAGTGTGAGACTCAGAGACAGCTTTGTGGAGGCCATCAATTGTGGCTTCCTTCTTCACTGGACACACATAAGACATCCATTATGGCTGGGCTACTGTCAAGCTCTGGGGACACAGCGGGCTTGTTTGTTTCTTTGGTTTGGCTGAGTGTTGCGTGCTTGTCATTACCCCCTACGCATTTAAAATTCTTCCTTTGTTTGAATTTCCTTGGAGTCATAGCACTTGTTGTGGTTTTCAACATGACTTGTCAAGGCCATGACAAAGACTGACGTGGTGGTTGTTGATGAATAAAGCAGTGGATTTGAACCATTGCCTTGAACCCAAGGTGACCAGTTCTCCAGGGTGGAAGGGCCACGGTGATGGCTTCCTTGTCTCCAGGGCCACACCTGCCACCTGAGCTCCCATAGGTCTACAGCCAATGTGGGCGACAATGATCTCCGTTTTAAATAAAAAGCTTTCCTTCTGCGTGTTGGGTGTCCTTTGGGCTGCTCCCTTTGGCCTTCTTTGCTTCGAGTGTAGAGCCCCTGCCACCTTCCTCAGAGTCAGAATGAGAGCGGGACCCAGGCAGCCTCTCTGAGCCTGGAGGGCAGGTGGTGTGGGCCTCCTGGGCACCCCACTGAACTCCCCTCAAATTGACCTCCAATCTCGGGGCACAGTGAAGTATGACGATCTACAGCACTGGGGATGGTTAGGCTGGGTTTGAATCTGGACCCCTTACCACCACTGTCACCCCCTCCTGTGAGCCAACTTTGCTTTCTTCCTTGGTCCCTTTCCCTCCTCTGGCCCCGGTGTGCTTCATTGGCTTGAAAGGCTCATACTCCTTGTTAGAGGTGAGAGAGAGAGAGAGATGGACAGAGCGTTCCAGATTCTGAGGGGAGAGGCCTCCAGCACATCATCCCAACCAGGGCAGTGGTGGATATGGAAGTGGTTCCAGCAGTCAAGGCCCTGGGAAAAGGAATAAGAAGCAGGATGGTCTCAGGACAACTGGACATGTGGTCCCGATTCAGAGGCTCAGATGTGGAGCTTGGTCTTCACATAAATATACTAGGGTTGCCCCTGAAGTCTTCAGCACAACAATGGGATTCACCTTGTGTTTAAAGTTCCTGTAGCTGCTGGATAGAGTCGAGATCGGAAGGGGGTCAAGGGACTGTGGGGCCAGGCTGGACTTGAGATGGGGAGCCGGTCCTGGGGCTGAGCAGCAGGGCGAGTAGCCCTCACCAGCCAGGTGAATCTGAACTAACGTCACTCCTCTCTCTTGGGGGTTTAATGCCCAGTATGAAATGGTGAGGAAAACTGGGCTTTTTTATTTACTTATTTTTATTTTTTGAAGATTTTATTTATTGATTTGATAGAAAGAAACACAGCCAGAGAGGGAACACAAGCAGGGGGAATGAAAGAGGAAGAAGCAGGCTTCCCTCCGAGCAGGGAGCCCGATGTGAGGCTCGATCCAGGACAGAGATCATGACCTGAGCCGAAGGCAGACACCTAACAACAGAACCACCCAGGCGCCCCCAAATTGGGCTCTAAAAACATTTTTGAGGTGCCTGGGTGGCTCAGTCAGTTGAGTGGCTGACTCTTGGTTTTGGCTCAGGTCATGATCATGGGTGGTAGAAAGGGGCCCCATGTTCGGTGGGGAGTTGGCTGGAGAGCCCCTCTCTTTCCCTCTCCCTCTGCCCCTTCCCACTCTCTCCCTCTTCCTCTGCCCCTTTCCTCTCTTTCTCTTCCTCTCTCAAATAAATAAATAAATCTTAAAAAATATTTTCATTTATCAAATACAACATGGTAACATTTTGTTAATCCCGAAATAAAATTTGAAAATCAACAGGTCCATAACAACAAATGTCTGGAGATAGTAGGCCCACCACCTGCCTGGAGTGTTACACCCCAGAACCTTTTATTTCTTGGACCCTCTTCCCAGTGACCTTCCTTTATGTCCCCGGTCACTCTCTGGGTCTTTGCAACGCAGCCTGATGCTGCCAGGCCCCAGTGCTGGCACAGAGCCCCAACCCTCTCTTGTCTCGGACGGTGACCGATCCAGACCTCACTTCACTGGCGCCTCTGTCCCCTCAGTTCATCAGCCACACCACCCCCAGCCTTTTAGCATGCCCATGACCTTCACCTTCCAGACCTCTGGAAGCACCTACAGTTTTCTCCACCTTACTCCAGGCCTGGGCACCTCTGATTCGTGGCCCATTCTCAGCCACACTGGCTGCTTGTTAGACCTTCAGCTCATCTTTCCCAGGGCCCCTCTCCCATCCCCTCCAGGCTTACAACAGCTGAACGTGCAGGTTAGGCTTTTGTGTGGATGGAGGTGGCCAGCAGGTAGCCAAATACAGGAGAAAGGGGGGCTGGGTAGAGAATCGGGGTCAGAGGCGCAAAGACTTAGGGGTAGATGGCGTCCATCGGGAGGAGGAAGAGCAGGGGCTTGAGGCAGAGCCCAGGGAAGCACCCATTATCCCCAGTATCCCCCCTCCTCTCTCTTGAGTTCCCTGTCTCAAGTGGTGGCACCTTTAGTTGGTGTCCCAATGACTCAAAGCAGAACCCGACATCCTGGACTCTGCCATCTCCTCTGCCCACTCCCCTGGCATCCAGCTAGACCCCAGCTTACAGCCCTGGCTTTAGTTATTATTCCCCCCGCCAGTCTTCTCCAATGCCACTGGCCTTGCCACATTTCTGCTGCAACCACCGAGAACTATCCTTCCGAAACAACTGGAACACAAATAATTATGCAGTGAAGCACACTGGCTGTGGCGCGAGTTCACCCTCGCTCCGGCTGGAGGTGGCCTACTTGAGAGTCTCTGGGGTCTCTTCTGTAGCAGGGGCCACATGTCTGGGAGTTGGAGTGAAGCCATGACCACAAGCATTTAGAAGTGCCCAGAATGGTTCTTTATGCAGAGACTTCCAAGAAAGGACAATGATAGGCTCCCCTATCTTGATAAGAGTTTCTTTTGGATACCATCCAGTTTCCTTTTCTTATTCTTTGCTCACCAAACTATTGGCATATAATTAGGTCTTTCAAGCAGACTACTTCTGGAGCCAAAGTATACTCCTATTGTAAATGAATGAATTGCCCCCCGCTCCCCAGCCCGGCTTACCAATTAGTGTCTGGTGAGTATAATTAGTATAACTGGTTTTCCTAGAACCTGATCTCCCTGGGGTGAATTGAACTTGAAAAGGCTAACACCCCATGATGCTGCCGGCTCACATGAGGGTGCTCCCACTGTCTCCCAGGCTCCTTCCCCCTGCTTCCATCATTTCGTCATTGGATCTTCTCCCTCGGGGCCCCCTGTTCAGTTATAATAACCCCCTTGGAGAGGCAGTGCTCTGGGCTCAGTAACCTCTGTGCCTCCTTGGGAGAGTTGTAAATAACTCTTTCGAGAATGATGATGGTTGTTGAAGGGGTAATGGCTACTGAGTGTCTGAGAATAGAGAGAGAAAGGGGAAGACAGGTAGCAGAGAGAGACTGGGAGCCATAGTTCTGGTTTCCTTCTATTTTTCCATTTTGTTGTGAGCCAACTCTGGACGGCATCTGCCTATGTGGCTTCCAACTGTGTTCCACTCGAGCTAATGTTATCCTTAAAAATACTCTCCCTTCATTCCTTTGGGGACCTAGCATCTTTCATAGGGCCTAGGTCAAAAAAATCGGCACCTGTTATGAAGACCTCAGAGCCTATTTTCTTTTTTTACCCATTCCTTTGAATGTTTCTGAATGTCAAGGTGTCCTTTGGTGGATAGCACTCAAACCCAAGGCCCACCATTGGATTGGAAATACAGTCTCCCGGGGGTGGGATGAGGAAGGTTTTGGGGTTTAGTGGGAAAATGCCAGGTATTGGAGTCAGACTTTTGGTTCAAGTTCTGGCTTTGCCACTTTCTAGCTGTGTGATTTTGAGTAAGTTGCTTAACCTCTCTGAACTTCATATTCCTCTAAAGCAGTTATTGAGCTAATGTGATAATTGGGTCACCTCATTCAAAGTCGTTCTTGCCACCGATACTCTTCTATTCTGTCACCTTGTTCACTTGCTTCATAATCCTTTCCACAATCTGAAATGCTTGTCCCTACTTGTTTATTTCTTGTCTGTTCTCTGTGTTGCCCTCATTTATAAAGCCAGTGAAGGCAGGTGTCGTGGCTACATGGCTTTGACTTTAGCCCCATTACTAGGAGCAGTGCTTGGCACATCGTAGGTGCTCGGGACATATTTGCTGAATGAAGAGATGAATAAATATCATAATCTGTAGCATGTGGTGAGTACCCAGTTAATGTAGAACTCACTCTGAGCAGTCCTGGTCCCCTTCTCCTGGATCTCCTCACATGCATCAGTGAATTCAGTCTGTAAATATTTCTTGGGCACCTAAGCATTGTTCTAGATTCAGGGGATATAGAAGTGAACAAAACAGACACAAATCCCTGCCTTTTGAGCTTGAATTGTAGTGGGAGCAGAGAAGCAAAACAGTAAAGACATAAACTGGTGTCTCAAGCAGGTGAGGGGGCCAGCTGGTGAGGAGCACTGTGGAGCATGGTAAGCCAGGAGGGGGCTAGGGAGTGCTAAAAGGGGATGGTTAGGACAGTCTGCAAGGAGGAGACATATAAGAAAAAAATCTGCAGGAGGGAAGGCAGTGAACTCACAGATTTCTGAGGAGAAAGTCTTGCAGGCAGAGGAGACAGCAGATGCAAAGTCTCTGAGGCAGGATGGTCACTGGAGTGAGCTGCCCCTGTGGGCCCGTAAACCACAGCAGGGATTTTTCGGTATTATCCTGAGACAGATGGGAGGAACATGATCAGACTTCTACTGTACCAAGGTCTGTAGAGAATTTGTTTCTGGAAGATTCTGCAGTTGGCTTGTATCTCGATGGACAGCAAACTCTATCAGTCCTCCTACTCTCCATCCTTCTGATGGGAGGCAGTCTCTGCTGGGAGTTGTCCCGGACACTGTTGGCTCTGTATCACCCTCCCCTGCAGATCTCAGTGTCCCCACCTCGAGGCTACATGTTGGTGACCCTGGATAGCAGGAGTGGGGGCTCCTCCTGAGACCCACCTTTCACCGCCAATGTCTGTCGAGCCCCCACTCTGCTTGAGACATGGCAATTTCAGAGGAGCACAGGGATTGGGAGGCAGCTTGGTCTTCAGATCATGGCGGGGCTGCATGGGGAGGAGGTCCCTTGTAGCCTGGTTGGGAAGACGGGCTCTCTGAGAGCAAAGCTGAGCCACACCATAAGCATCATAGACACAGTAACCCAAGGGTTGTTACCATGGTAACAATGGCTAGCAGGTCTGAGTGCTACTGGGCAGCACTCAAATCAGATTTTGGAGGTCAACCTGACACCTGAAGGGGAGTCACAGTCACCCAGACTCCTGGGACCCAGTTACCAGAAACACACAGTCATGCCTGAAGTTGTGGCAGTGCACTCCTTCCCACCCAGGCTCCCAGGCCTCCCTCTTGCACCCTCAGCTCAATGACCCTGATCTGTCCCAGGTCACAGGGTTCCTGGGCTCAGAGATCAGAGAACCCATGGAGGTGATGGGGAAACTGTATTGCCACCCCCTGCCCTAGAGGCCCGCCGGGCACTTGTCTGTGGGTAGAGTTGGTCTTCAGAGAAAGGGTGCTAGGCCACCTAAGTTGAGGGCAGTTGCCCACTCTGGGGAGTCTGCCTGGGACCCCAGCTCAGCATGGTGCAGAGTCTCTGGGAATCCCTGGGGCCTTGCTGGGCCTCCAGTTCCCCGTCCTGTAAATGGAAGGGTGGAAATCCCTCAAGGTGTTCCCACAGGCTGCCTGATAGGAGGGAATGGGAGGTGCAGTAAGCGAGAGAGTGGCGAGGATGGAAAAGAGGAAGGGGACTGAACCGGCAGGGGACTCCTCCTACCCCAATCTGAAGGGCTTTCCTGGCCTGTTTCGTCTTTGGGGGCTTCCCATGAATTTCAATTTAGGAAAGGCTTCTGCTGATGGAAAAGTAAAAACCATGTGCAAACCTATAGGGTTCCAGTGTGGGCCTTGCTTCCGGGATTGAGGGGGGTGGGGGGATGGGGGGCAGGATGCTTCATTCCACTTCTGGAGTCTGCAAGCAGGCAGCCGTCAGGATCCTATTTGCCTGGGGAAGGTCCTTCACACATGTGGCCTGGGGGCGGAGCCTTAGAGCTTTGATGAGCTGCTCTTGTTGTCTTGTGGGCGCCTCCAGACCCCTGGTCCTCCGTCCAGATGGGCTGCATCTGAGTGGGCTTCCGAGGCTTCTGATCCAGTGCGCAGGGGAAACGCACCGCCTCAGACAGGGAGCTGATGCTGCTGGAACTCTGCTCGCCAGAGTCTCCTCTCCACACAGGAAGACCTATCTCAACAGGATCTTATCACCCCCAAAGGGTCTTGAAACAAGGTAGTGAAGGATTCCTGGTAGTGAAACAGGGGTTCCTGGTAGTGAAGGACCTCCGTGAGGGCGGCAGGTGTCCTCAGCTCCGCTACGTTCTTGCTGCCTGTTCGGGACGTCCACCTTCCTCTTGCTCCACTGACATTCCCCATTTTCCCACCTGGGACACAGCCTCAAATGGCTCTGAAATGACAGGCAGGTTCTCTCCACTTCTCTCTTCCTGGAGTCTTTTGAAGAAAAAGCTCACAAGCCTTTGCTGTCTTAGGCTCTTTACTGTTGACCAAAGGGAGGAAGAACAGGGTCACCAAAATTATACAAACGGGAGAATTGTGCTGTTGGGGAGGTCCTACCAAGTTCCTAAGAAGGATGTTCCTGGTCAGAGCCGAGCTGTCACCGGGCTTGCTCCCTGGTCTCCTGGCAGGACACGCTCTTGCTTCCTTTCTCACATGGTCCTGAGAGGCACGCCTTGTTCCTCACCAGGTCTTCCCACCGGTGGTCCCTGATGACCCCTGTTTATATATCGAGACTGTGTTTAGGTGTCCCCCTCCCTCCGAGAGACTGCCTCTGCCGTCCGATCCAGATACTTTTCCTGTGTGTTCCCAGTGCAGCTCGCATGCGGACTACCGGCCTCTGTTGTACTTGTCACCACATGGGTCTGCCTCGAAGACCAGGCAGTGTGCTTCAAGTAAGGGAAAGACGCATTTACCCCCTTCCCTCTCCCAGATATTTCATACACCTACCACCTCTTTGCTCTGCTCTGCTCCAGGCAGACATCACTGAGCAACTACAGCTCCCTTCTTTTGAGGATCCCAGACCCAGCTCCATGGTCATTTCAGCCCAGCCCACCAGGAACCAAACTGTCACAGCCTCCAGCAGCGGAATCAGATGTGCTGTCCAGTCTCAGGCATTAGCAGATGGGTCTCCTTGCGCTCTTGTCACCTGATACCTACCAATTGTTGGACTGACAGCCGGAGAACGAAAAACAATGAAGCTGTCTTCCAGAAAGGTGCCTGTTTTCATCAAGAGGAGAAGTAGAACTTGGGAACAATAGGATTAAAAGTAAATCCCCAGGTTGAATGTATCTGGGTGAAGCCAAGTACAGACGCCCAGCGTTAAATCCTGATTGGCGCGTGTTCCTGGTATCCTTCCACAATGAAGCACCAGGAGAGGATCGGTTAGCAGCTAACCGATCGGAAGGCAAGGCGTCGTCTGACAGCCCTGGTGTGTCAGCAGAGGGTCAGGGCACTGCTCCTCCGGGTCAGGATAACAGAGCAAATGCTGCAAAGCCATATGCCTCTACCGAGGGTTACCAATCCCCGAGAGCATGATAAAAATAAATGACGGGTAGCCTTCTTGCAGATGCAGGGGGTTTACCTGAGTCTGGTGGTAGAGAGCAAAGTGATACCTACATAACAAATCCAAGGAGAGGGATGGTGAGTGAGGTAGGAAGAGGGCAAGGTTTGTGGGCTTTCCAGACTCTTAGAGTTCTACAACACAAATGCCAGGGGCCAAGAAATCAAAGCCTGTGAAATGGTTGGAAGTGGTCCAGTTTGAGGCCACATGTCTCTCAGTCCCTGTGCTGTGGGGTTAGTGTGAGATCCAGAAGATGGTGAAAGTTAATTAGAGTCCACAGAATCTATGGAGTCACCCAGTACCTTCTCCCATCATGTTGTTTCTCCAAGGCAAGGGGCCAAAAAGAGAATTCACTGCCAGGACAAATCATCCCAGAGAGATGCTTTTCCCCTTGGCACCGTGTCCCGTGTTTGCCCAGCAGCCCACATCCTGCTGTGCCCTGCATCTTCTGACTTCCCACAAGTTAATTCAATTTCTCCATGATTAAAATTGAGCACCTGAGAGTCTGAATTTCACCTAAAAGGAAACAGGGGACCGTGTCACTGTCTGTGTGATTGCCGCTGGAGAATTGCCATCTCATTCCTGCAGCAATCAATCTAACACACCTAAGTTGTTCCCACTGATTAGCCATCGACTGTTAGCTCAAGTCTTCACTTCCTTTACGCTGATTTATGGCATCAATAGAAATATACCACCCCAGAGGACACGCCTCCTTTCAGCCGAGAACTATAAATGGCAAGGTATTTTTATTCTAATTGAGAAGCACCCAGCAAAATGGGGGTCTCCATAGTCATCCTTGAAATATGTCTTTTACTGGATCCAGTTCTATTTGCAGGTATAGATCTAATTATTATATTCGTTAATTTCACTCTTGCAAATCCAAGTCGTGGCAAATTTTATCTACTTATTCTTTGGTGCTAGACTTTCCATCTCGAGGGGAGTTTTGTATCAAGGAGGAGGCAATTCTGCGCTCATAATTGTCATTGCAAATATTGAGAGGGAATGGCTTTTTGGGGGAGGTTGTTTCTGGCTGAGAAATATAGTGGTTGTAGTTAGAAAAAGTCAATCATTATGTCAATGTTTTCAGTGAGTAGCTCAACTAAGGAAATGATCGATCTGCCTTAGAAAAATTCCTGAAGTTAAGGAAAAGTGCATGTGTACTATTAATAGGCTCTAAAACTTTGGCATCGTAGGTTAAGGACATGGTTTGTATGCTTTAAAAATGGGCAGTAAGATTGCGCCTAAAAACGCTCCTTACATGACTTCTTCCTGCAGGTGTATGTGGCTTGGTAAGATTTCCCAAGCAAACTCATGTCAAGTTGCTGACCACAGAGAAGATCATTAAGACTAACTCTGCCTGTCACTCTCTGCTTTAGATTCATGACCGGAAGCTCTATAACTCACGAGTGCCTTTGCGCTCTTAGGGTGTGAAGTGATTGAATGTACACAAAAGAGCCACTGCCAAGTCAGTGTGGATGGAGGGACTGTGTGAGCGGGTCGGTTAGCCGGTCTGCCTATGAGCTGTTTCTCTCTCCTTCTGTCTCTGTCTCTGCCTCGGTTCCTCCCTTCTGTTTTCTCTTCCTTCCTCCAGTCTCCTCCGTCCTTCTTTCCCTCCCTCCCTCCCTTCATTCCTTTCTTCCTTCCTTCTTCTCTTCTGCCTCCCTCCTGCTTTCTTTGGTGTCACCTTTTGCTGCACTCATGAATTTCAGAAGATAGGGCAAAAGTACTCTAATTTCTAGAGAACTTCCAGAACTCTCACTCCTACTCCCAGGTTTTGTCGGGGAAGCTCTGAAGATGTAGGTTCAATTGAGAAATTGCCTTCATGAAAGCAGCACCCCATAAGGAAGCTCTCCCGGTGCTGGTGATGGGGAGTGGGACAGCTCCGTGTGATGTGGGCAGCTGGCATGGTGACACAGGTGGACCAGCTGACAGAGGGTGCCCACCCTCTTTTCTTGTTGGGAGGACATCATTGGGCACTGGCTCTGGGCGGTCTGGGGGCTGGAAATCTTGTCTCCATCAAAATACTTGAAAATGGGTGAGCAGTGTCCTTAGCTCTAGATTTTATCTCTGGAACCTGAACTCACTGAACTTGCCCTGGCTCTGAGAGGTGATGTGGGATTTAAGTCAGTCCCTGAGGGGCAGGGCGCGAGTCACGCTCTTCTTATCCACAGAGGGGCTTAAGGCAGCAGCGCTCCTGGACAGAGGGAAACTGATGTTCTGGGCACGCACACACACACACATGCATGCCTAAACTTGCAGCCTGGATGTGGGAGCTGACCTCTGCACAGTGCTTCCTCTCTACGGAGTGCCCCGCTGGACAGCGTGCCTGTGCTCTCCTGTCTAAATCTGCTGACCACCTCCGAGCTGGGTGCCACCGTTTCCACATGGCACGAGCCTCCGGGAGGGTACGTGACCTGTCCCAGGTCAGCAGCAGGGGAGCGGCTGGGCCTGGATTCGAACCTAGAGGAGGTCCACTGGCACGCACGCAGCAGATTTGGCCCAAAAACCCTGTTGCTCCTTGCGGAGAGCGCGGTTGGCTCACGCTGGAGCCCCAGGGCGGGGGAGGGAGGGGGCGCTGGGCCCCAGCTCTGGTCCTTGCACATGCTCTTGAGAAAAAAACTCTGTGCCCCCGGGGTTGTGCTGGGCTGGATGAGCCGTGGACTCCCTGCCTCTTCGAGCCACGTCTCCGGCACTGCCACTCACCGGCTCTGGGGCCTCTGTAAGCCTCCGTTACTCATCTCTTCTGGGACTGTGTTCCATCCTCCCTGGTGGTGTGGACATGAGGTCAGCCCACAGCATCTGGCACAGAGAGGGTGCCTGGGAGCACTCACCATTACTGCTCTAGTCTTAACGTTGCATCCAAACTTCACTCCCTAAGTGCAAGGTGCTGTCTTGCATTGGGTCCTGGAACAGAAAAAGAAAAAGCTGGTGAAATCCACATAAAGGCTGGAGTTCAGTGAGTGGGGAATGGGCACGTGTTGGTCTAGCAACTGCAAAAAAGGTGCCGCGATAACGCTTGATTCCCTCGGGGAACGGGGCAGGGGGTATGGGAACTCTCTCTCTCTGTTAGCTCTGCGACTTGTCTCTAACTCCAAAGTTACTCCACGAAAAATTTTAACATCACCTCCTTGTGTCCCATGTCTTGAAGGCCAGTGATTTGCAAAATGAGGAAAGCAGCAATTGCTTCCAAATGAATTCCTGCCAGATTGTTCAACCGTGGACGTACGCTTTCCACAGCTCAGCAGGGGTTTTGCAATGATTAATGCCTTAAATAACAAGGAGAAAATCGAATGAAGGGACATTCAGATGTTGTGAGAATGTGTTTCACGTGGGTGACATTTGGACCGGGGCGGAGGCGGGGGGGGGGGGAGTGGCAGGGGGCACTTCTGAATCACTTAAATAACAGGCCATGCAGGTTACCCTCCCAAGCAGCTCTCCTTTCTTCAGCAAACTTATTGTGCAAACTTACCAGTGGGCATCACGAGACTCAGCCTGAGCTCAGTCTGCTGAATGTTCTGGAATGAGGAGGAAGGCCATAGTGCTGTGGCAGACTGAGTCCGGCCGGGGCGGCCTAGCTTCTCCAGTCTTCTCCAGCCCCATGTGTCTCCACACCTTGCTGGGCCTCTCCCACCTGTGTGGCTCTTCCCCACACGGCCCATGCTGGTTTCTACCCTGTGATTTTGTTTGCTCTGCAGGAAACCTTGCAGCTCACCATCTTGTACAGAGCAACCTGTACCTCCTACATCCCACACTCTGGTAATGGACACATATATAGACACACACACTACACACTCTGTCGTCCTATGGCTAACACTCTTATTCTCCCATGGCATCTTAACTCTTGCACCAAATTATCTGAGGACTTTTTCTAGGGATGCTGCTGTGCTGGGGTCCATGGACAGCAAGGACCACATCTCGCTCACTTAGTAGCCGGCAAGACACCTTGCATGGCTGAGAGCCTGCAGCGTGCCTGACTCCTGCTGTAGACAGAAGGGAGCAGCCTGGACGCCCCGGTGCAGGCCCAGCTCGGCTGGAGAGACCGTGTGCCCACGAGCCGTCTCCAAAGGCATTAAAAACATTAGCGCTTCCTCTTCTGCTTCTTACCTTCGCCCTTCCTCCTTCCCTGCTGCTCTCTACCATTAGCTTCGTCATCTTCCTTTGTCTTCAATTTCCTTTTCACCCTTGTTCTTGCCCTTTAGCCGGCAATTCCAACTCCTTCTGCACCAAAAAGACTCTGTCTCCCACAAAACCTGCCCGCGCATCTCCACCTTCAGCTTCAAACTACAGCTCCTAATGCATGGTTAGGGCAGAAAATGTAGGAACTAGAGAAAAATGAGAGAAAAAGTAAAAACACCTCAAATCTATCACCCCAAATGGCTGTTGTTCAAATATGTATTTCTTTTAAGATACATGTGATATAATTTAACATGCAGGGTTTTTTGTTTTTTTTTTTTTTACAATTTTTCTTCATCTTGTCATTTTAACATGCCAGTCACAGTTTTTGGACATTGAGGTTATTTTAAATTTTCCTTTTTAAAAATTTCAGCTTTAGGGCGCCTGGGTGGCTCAGTCAGTTGGGCATCTGTCTTCAGCTCAGGTCATGATCTCCAGGTCCTGGGATGGAGCCCTGAATCAGGCTTCTAGCTGAGTAGGGGGCCGGCTTCTCGCTTTCCCCTCTAACCCTGCTCATGCTCTCTTTCTCTCAAATGAATAAGTAAAATCTTTAAAAATTTTCAGCTTTATCAAGGTAAAATTATCAATAAAATTACAGGATATTTGAAGTGTGCCCCGTGGTGATGAGATAGAAGTACCGTTGTAAAGAGTTTCTCCATTGAGTTAACACATGTGTTACCTCATGTATTTGTCTCTCTCCATTTTATTTATTTTTTTGGATGAGAATATTTAAATTCGATTCCTTTAATAAATTTCAATTGTAGAATACAGTGTGATCAACTATAACCTTTATGCTTTGCCTTAGATTTTCAGACCTTATTCGCAGCAGAAATCTGTACCCTTTTACTAATCTTTCTCTTTTTCGTGCACTCCTTTCAGGTTCTTTGTGGAACGGGTAGTACTGTGAATGTCCGTGCATCTTTATCTACATTGTAGAAATTATGATTATTTACTTTGGCTATATTCTTTTGTTTAAAGATTGTATTTATTTATTTGAGAGAGAGAGCATGAGTTGGAGTGGGGGGATGGGGAGAGGCAGAAGCAGAGGCAGAGGGAGAAGCAGGCTGAGCAGGGAGCCCAAGACAGGGCTCAATCCCAGAACCCGGGAATCGTGTCCTGAGTTGAAGGCAGACACTTAATCAATCGAGCCACCCAGGCGCCCTTCCTTTGTCTATATTCTTAGAAGTGGAATTACTGAGTCAAAGAGTTGATTACCCTAAGGCTTCTAAAAGAAATTAATAAATTGTTTTTTCAGAAGTGTACCAATTTCTTTCCCTATTGGTAAAAAACAAAAGTGGCAATTTCCTATACTTCCACCAGATCTGAATATAATGGCTCAAAAATCTTGGGTAAAAAAAGGTATACAGTTATTTCAAGTTTGCACTCTTTTGCTCACAGTGAGGGTGAACGTTTTCAAGCCATTTATGTTCTCTTCCTTGAATTGTCTTTATATTAATAAAATATTGTCCAATATTTTTTGAAAGTTAATGTCTTCCTTGTCCATTTACATAAACTCTCTATATAAACTGGTCATGAATACTTTGTCCATTATACTGATGACAGATAAAGTTTGTTATTTGCCTTTAATTTTGGATTTTGATTTTTTTCCTGAACAAATATTTTATATTTTTTATGTAATCAAATTTCTTGCTGTTTTCCTTTGTGATTTCCTATTAATTTTAAATCTAGAAATTTCTTATAGAAATCAGATAAACAGGGGCCCCTGGGTGGCTCAGTTGTTAAACGTCTGACTTCGGCTCAGGTCATGTTCCCAGGGTCCTGGGATCAAGCCCCACATTGGGCTCCCTGCTCAGCAGGAAGCCTGTTTCTCTCTCTCCCACTCCTCCTGCTTGTGTCCCCTCTCTCACTGCGTTTCATTCTGTCTGATAAATAAATAAAATATTTTAAAAAATGAAATCAGGTAAACATTTAACTATTTTCTTATTTTTGTGTATTTATATAGTTCTTTAGTTCTGAAAATTATTTTGCTTCCCGGTATGAACTCAATGTCTAAAATTATATGTATATTTTAGAGAGATAGAGATGCAAACAAGGGTGGGGGGAAGGGGCAGAGGGAGAGAGATGATCTTAAGCAGGCTCCGTGCACAGCATGGACCCCAACATAGGGCTCATCTCATGACCCTGAGATCAAGTCAAGAGTTGGATGTTTTGTTTTGTTTTTTATTTATTTGACAGAGAGAAACACAGCCAGAGAGGGAACACAAGCAGGGAGAGTGAGAGAGGGAGAAGCAGGCTTCCTGCCCAGCGGGGAGCCCGATGTGGGACTCGATCCCGGGTCTCCGGGATCATGACCTGAGCCGAAGGCAGTTGCTTAACCAACTGAGCCACCCAGGCGCCCCAAGAGTTGGATGTTTAACCAACTGAATCACCCAGGTGCCCCTTTTCTCTATATTTTAGTTCATATTGCTTTATCTTGAATATTTTTCAGCTAATGATAATTTTTTGGAATGCCAGCTACATGAAAGACACTCTCTTTAACACTTGATGTATTTTTTTCCTGATTTTGTTTTGCCGATAACCTTATGAAGTAGTTCATGTAATTACCCTTTTACAGATAAAGAGATTGAGGCCAGTGAGGTTAATAACTTGCTCAGCTTTAGAGGACGAATGAACAGCAGAGCTAAAATTTGAACCCATGGACCCCTGCCCCCAAGTTCCTCGATATCCAAGTCCTGCTCCCACCAGCCCCATTTTGCCCTGTCAGAATCTATTCCTTTTCAAAACTTATTTTTAGACTCTTAATTTTTCCTGAAGAACTTCAGAACCCACTTTTAAAGAACTACTCCATCAAAGAAAAACCTTTGAATGGGAGTTATAGTCAACCTGTGCATTGGTTTACAATGACTAACATTTCTGTATTCAGTCCTTCCAACGAGAAACCCAGTTCATCTAGCTCTTCCTCATGGAGTTTGTATTTTTATTCTTTTTATTCTTTATTTTATTTTTTATATTTTTAAAGTCGGTTCCACGCTCAGCGTGGGGCTTGACCTCACAGCCCTGGGGTCGAGGCAGATGCTCTACCAACTGAGCCAGCCAGGCGTTCCTGTACTTCTATTCTAATCAGACTGTTTTGAAGGAACCCTTTATTCTAGTGCCCCTACTTCCGCAGAGCCCATTGTAACTCGGTCTTCCCCCGTGCCTGGCTCACATCTGCTTCTAGTTCCTAGAGTACTAAGCACCAGGGAACTACATGTGATCTCCGCGACACCCGAAGTCCCTGGCCTCCAGCTGGTTTCCTGGTTGTGTTACCCACTAGAGCAAACTTGTGAGGGATGAAAGACGGTGGAGGCATTGTGCCCCGTCAGAACTTGCCCTGCCTGAGGCATCCAGCATCCCGTAGGGTCTCCATAAGAGGTTGCTGAAGGAAGTGTGTCTCACCTCTCTTGAAATCACTGTTACATTCCTTTACATAAGCTGCAACTCAGAGGTTTTCAAATGTATCAGAATCACCTGGAGTGCTTGTTACAACCCACATTTGGGCATCGCCTCCTGATTGGTAGGCCTGGGGGAACCCTAAGAGCCCTAAGAATCTGCACCTTTAATATGTTCCAGGTGCTGACTGCTCCTGTTGATTCACGGCCCCTGCTTGGAGAAGAGCTAATTTCTTCTTCTTCTTCTTTTTTTAGAAAGAGAGAGAGAGGAGAGCTAGTATAGTGGGGGGTAGGGGGGGTGCAGAGGGAGAGAGAGAGAGAGAGAATCTCAAGCAGGCTCCATGCCCAGTGCAGTGCAGAGCAGGACGGGGGGCTCGATCCCAGGGCCCTGAGATAATAACCTGAGCTGAAATCAAGTGTCGGATACTTAACCGACTGAGCCACCCAGGCACCCCTAAAATAACTTTCTCTAAAGTGACTGGGACACGTAGTTTGTTGGTTACTCAAAAATGTCATTTAAAATGGGGAACCATAAACTATAATACAGAAACATTTTAAGTGTTTCATTTTAACTGAAGACACATTGATAAACTTTGAGTCACTAATTTGTTGTGGGCTTTTCTCCCGAGAGGATCTTCTGTGGTTCTGCAACGTTTTCCTTACATAAACCATACCCATTTGGCATATCTGCAATTTCTGCTTTCCATTTCTCCAAAGGGGAGCATGAAACGAAAGACACTTGCAAAGTGGGGTGAGCCTCAAAGTTCTGTTGTTTGTACCTCTTTCTGGCACTCTCCCCTGTCGCACCTGCCTGGTTGCTTTTTTAGCAACTTGGGGTTTTTTTTGTAAAGCATTCAGTCTTATTTTTATAGAAAACATCTTTCTTTTTTAACCCACATTTCTTTGATTTACTTAATATTTAACTGGATTTAATGCCAAGGACAGCTGTCATAGGCAAGTTCACGGCTGATACCTGCCTCTAGGTGCTCATGCAACATAGTTGGTTGGAATGGAAGTTGCCAGTTATGGTAGAAAACAGCCTCCAATGCTACTGATCAGTGGGTTTTCACGGAGGATGGAGGCCATTATCTGACCAGGGGAGGGGGTTAAATAAAGCTGAGTAAGTGAAGAGAACTTCTTGTTTACTGCCATCTATTAGATGCTTTTCTGCTAGAATGGTCAGGTACTGCAAATGAAAATACAATGCATCCAGTTCAACTTGTAAAAAAAAGTTTTTGGTGTGTGTGTGTGTGTGTGTGTGTGTGTGTGTGTCAGTGTGTCCCATGCAAATATATTTGGGACATACTTATATGAAAGAAGCATTCATTGTTTATCAGAAATTCAAATAGAAAGATAATTTTTTTAGTGTAATATGTCCCATACAATATTTGGAATATACTTATATTAAGAAATATCCTTGTTTAATGAAATCCCAATTTACTTTTTTATTTTTATTTTTTAAAAGATTTTATTTATTTGGCAGAGAGAAACACAGCCAGAGAGGGAACACAAGCAGGGGGAGTGAGAGAGGGAGAAGCAGGCTTCCCGCTGAGCAGGGAGCCGGATGTGGGACTCGATCCCGGGCCTCCGGGATCGTGACCTGAGCCGAAGGCAGTCGCTTAACCAACTGAGCCACCCAGGCGCCCCTGAAATCCCAATTTAACTGGGCACCCTGTGTTTTAGTTGACAATCCTTTGCTCCATTTTTTTCTTGACATATGTTTATGCCTTCCTTTAAGTCTAGAGGAAATATCTGCCTCTGTCTGGAATCCTTCTGCTTTTCTTCCAAGCCCAAGAATTGCTCCCTTTGAGATTCCCAGTCCCCTGCACTCCATGTTTCTGCCAGGGCAAGACTGGATTACTAGCTACCGAGTTGCCCCTGACTCCAGAGGACTGAGCCTTGCCTCGCTGGGGGATCCCGCCCCCTCCCTGACTCTCAGTGCAGTGCCTCCCAGGCAGTCAGAAATCAGTCCATACTTTCTAAGTGAATCCTCTAATGAATAAGGCCCAGCTAACCCTCCAAAGTGAAATCTGATGCAGCCCCCTCCATGCTTGAATTAGCAAGGAGGTCAGAACTAACACTTGTTTTCAGAAGAGCTCTCATTGACCCTTTTTCTTTGTCTTTCTCAGCAAAATCAGTATCAATCACGACAGGAACCACTTTTGAGGAGACACAGACATCAACTGGTAACTCTAAACTCGGGTGGTTGTGGGGTCCACCTGTACCCCCAAGGGCCTAGGAGGGACTGTTACAGTTTTAGATGTAGGACAAGGAGTGACCTCTTCTGATGGGGTCCCCCTGGGCCCTCAGCCCCTTCCTCGAAAGGTTCCACACTGACCAGAAGACAGACCCAGAGTATCTGTGCCAGCCTGTGCCCAGACACACCTCTTTCCTAAGATCTCTACCGCCCAAGGTGCCCTCTGGGGGGTTGCAACCACTCAGCAGGGCAGTAGACGGAGATGGGGACAGGAGCATCTAATTAAAGCTCCCTGGATATAACCAGTCACTATTCCTCTTCTTTTCTAGATTTTTTATCAAATGCTGAGAAGACACTGGAAACCTCTACCTCCATCGATGCTTTAAGTGGTAACTTCTTCTGCCATTCCTTGATCTTATTATAGTCCTGTGTGTGCATGAGTGTGTTTGCTTGTGCAAAATTACAGATCTTATGCTTTGGGCCACATAATTCAAATGTTAAGTATATATATACTGAAAAGCAGAACTGTGAAATGGTTAAGAGCAACTGCCTCGTTACTAAGTCCTGCCCCTTACCACTTACCCGTTGGTTGGTCTTGGGTCACCTTCCTGAGCCTTGATTTTCCCACGGGTTATTTGGAGGATTAACTAGGGTGATGCATGGCAAGCTCTTGAAGAGGATCTGAGGAAGTCACAGTTTGGTCAGGGCTCAGGACAGATTGTCCTAGATGACATGCACTGCTCAGGAAATGAATCCTAACTTTGGCCTTGGGGAAGACAGCAGCGTCATCTGCTTGCAGGGAGGGTGCTCCAGGAGGTGATGCAAATCACATGTCTCAGGACAGAGTAATGATAGCAATGACCCCTATTCTCCAGGCTTATTTCTCCAATTGGAAAATGGAGGTTTGCCAACTTATTTTACCTGTAAGTGTTTCAGTTTACTTTTCTGTAAGAGGAGGGAACCCTACAATTATGGGTTGCCACGAGGATCAAAGGGAACAATGTGGGTGAAGCTCTTAGACAGTGAGTGTTGGAAATTTTACGATCATGGTCACCAACGTAATTCTTACCGCTGCAAGAGCTAACCCCTGTTGAGTGCTGACAACGCACCATCAGTCTGATACACATTTGATCTAGATTTCTCATTTAATTCTCCCAATAGTCCTTTCAGGGTCAGTAAGTCTCAGCAAATGACTACTTCCATCATTTTACGAGAAAAGAAAGGCATTTTCACCTCCCACTGTTGTCAACCCATGCTTTTAGTGATTTCAGTTCGTTGAGAACTGGGAAGTCAAAGACCCCGATCTCAGCTCCTCATCCCCATTCATACAAACCAGTGAGGCTAAATTTTCTCCAAGAAATAGGAAAAGTAATGGGTCCCCACTTGAACCAAGCTAGGTATAAGCCCAATGTGCTTTTCTACAGTGCTGAAATGTCAATTTCTATTAAAATGACATAAAGACATATCTGCAGCAGGAAATATGCAGAAAAAAATGCACCAACTATTAGAGTATTTCATTGAATTTATCCTCAAGATATAAAAAGCCACTTTTTTAATCACTATGTTTCTTGGGACTTGGTTAACATTTTTTTCTCCATATACCAGAGACTCAAGGAACCTTTGTCTACTTCAAAGTCAACCAGAAAAAAAAAATGATGGTTCAAAGATGGATTTCTTGGTCAGGATCCTTGTGAATGAAACAAACATGTGTCTGATTTTTCTTTTATTCCTTTATAGTTTCCCAGTCAAATCCTGTCACAACAGCTGGTGAGTACTTTCAAAACAAACAGTATCCTGAATTTGATTTAAAATTCATTATTCTATACAGTTATTTAAACACTGCCTACAGTGAATGGTAGGAAGTCTGCACAGAAGCATGATTTGTGTTCTTTACGGAAATATGAAGGCAATAGAAACTTCTGTCAGTTATAGAATAAATGGACCTTATAGTTACATTGTTAGGTTCTTCCTCAATTGTATTTTGCTTTTGCCTCAAATTTCCACATACATCAGAATCAAGTCCTTGGGATTTACCGTCCTCTCCTTCAGAAAGCCTGATTTAGAGGGTGTGGGTTGAGGGTCAGGAATCCGAATTCCTATGCAACTGACAATGAGGATGGTCTGTAGCCACACTTTGAGCAACCATGCTGCATGGCTCAGTACGGAATCAAGTTTTTTTGTGTTTAGTATAATTATGGAAGCATGACTTTGCTAAGAATTTCCAAAGAAAGTGACAGAGATATGTATACATACTTTAAGTGCTATGTATTTTTACTTTTTTTTCTTAATGTCTATATTTTGCTTAATATTGAGTGAATTTAGGTTTGTAAGAGTTTCCCAGATGATTCATGGCTACATCATACATATGACTTGTAGATATAAAGGCTTTTCCATGGGTGCATTGCTTACACTGAACTTTTGCACACTTTGCAAAGTGGCCTTGTTGTCCTTGCTACCTCATCTGACAAGAACCAGCCCTACCAGGAGGACCCTTCTATGCTGGAGAGACTGCTGTGTGGGCTCTCTCTGTCTTGTTTCAGGGGAATCAATGTCTTCCCTGCTTTCAAGGACTTATGGTCTAATTGAAAGAGACAGTAATCAACTAACATTTAGTTACCATTATAGTTGTGGTGAGTGCTGGAGCAAGAGGTACATGGCAAGAGAGATGTGATCAAGATATGAGAAAGAGAGCAGCCCCAAGAAAGTCATAGTTGAACTGAGTCCACCACTGGTGCAGGAATTAACCAGACAGAGCAAAAAGGAAGAGTGTTTTTCTGTTTTTCACTGGCAGGAATGGGAAGGAACAGATAACAGACTCACGGCGACTATAGCTACCCTGCCTTAGCCTTCAGATACCCCCCTCCTCCATGCTTAGCCATGCTAATACTTTACCTAGCCAGGGTAGTGCCCTGATGGGAGATTATCTCTAGGTCCTATTTTCCAAAATGTGCCCTTGACATTTTTTCAAAGCTCTAGAGAAAAAAAATAGAACTTCTGATTAATGGAGTTTTTGAAATGTTGCCTACCCTTGGTGGTAGAATGTCATTTGTCTTTTGGGGCAAAAATGGGTAAAGAGCTACAGCTGTACCTGGCTCTTGTTTGCCTTCGAAATTCTTGTGTAAATCTGGGTGGAGTTGGTGGAGGTGAATCCAGAGATGTGTCCAGGAGCAAATCTCTGGGAAGCTCATCATTTGGTCATATCTTGAACTAACATTTTAAGCAATGAACGATCTAGCATGATCTCTGCTTTGTGGCATCCCATCCCTCCCTACCAACGTCTTAGGATGGCCATTTTCTTGGCCACAGTGAGATTCCTTAAAGTGGGGTCATGCAAGGCTCCCATTCACACCATCCTTAACTCTGCTGAGACAAATGCAAAATGTGGCAGAGAAGATGGTATCTGAGAGGATGAAATAATCTAGGTGTTTGTGACAGATGTAAGATGAAAACCATAATAATCCAAAGCATTCTTAGTCTCAAGTCATGCTGTATGCACAAAAACAACATTGAATGTCAGTCAAGGCTACTGGGTGACTTTATATCGAAAATCCCATTTTGGTGGGTTCACAGAAAGTAAGCTGGCATGGACCACTTTCCTTGCAAGAACCACAAGGAGAGGGTTGGTGGCAGGCAGTTACTCGGACAAGAGGGCAGAGCAGGATGATAGCTGAGAGCATTGAGAGTAGAGGTGAAGGCTCCATGTCCTTGGACTTGACTTATTCAATGTCTGTGCCTCAGTATCCTTGTCTAGAAGTGGGATGACCAAGTTGGGGTAAAGATGAACTGAGATAGTGCATATAAACTGTGAAACGTGGTATTGCCATCAACCATGAAAATGTAATAATTCTTTAGCAAATGTCCATTTAAGGTCGAGGGCACTTTCCAGAGTGCCATTAGAGTCACCAATCTCCTTAGGCTTCTCTTCTAGAATAACTGGAGTGGCCTACCTAGTAGATATATATAAAGCAGTAATGTATACAATGTACAAATGTACACAACAGGTACTCTGGGAGATTTGGGGCAATGGCTGAGTCTACATGGGAAGGGACCAGCTCCCCTGGAAAGTGACCAGGTCTTTGGGGGATTATCTTGAGAGATCTCTTTGTGGCTTTTCCTCGGTTGGTCTGTTCTGATGTCTCAACTGTCTTGAGGCATCAAGAAATGAGATATAGAACAGCCTATTTCCATTTCCTGAAAAACAAACAAGCAGAAGCTATTCTTTTCAGGTAATTTACCATCATTCCCAAAATGGCAGCTGACATCACCTACAGTTATGATGTTGACTGATGGAATCTGAAAGCAAGTTGGTCCTAATAAATTTGTGCAAAAGAGTCTGCTCAGACCGTGTGGACACAACCAGAGACAGCTTCAGTGCTCTGTTTGGTTTTATGCCCAAGTACTGCTGGGACCTTGGAGCTCAGAACTTCTGGGTTAGATGCAGATTCTGACATTGACTGCTATGTGACTAAGCAAGATACCTGGAACCAGACAATAGGAATTGTGTGATGTCATTGGCACTTGTTTCAACATCTGAGTTTTGAACGAAGCACTCTCTCAGGCATGTCTGTCTGCGTGTTCTTGAGCGTGGGACCTGGGAGTGGGGGTGGTATGTCAGAAATGAGGTGGGGAAGTTCCGATGCAGTTATTTCCTAGGTTTGTGGCCTGTGTTGGAAGCAAGTTCTAGCTGCCTGTTTTTATTTCAAATTGCTTCTTTATCCTCACGAATGTGCATCCACATGACTTAACTTGCCCTCTTACTGGCCATCAACAACATGAAGCAGGGCAGCTGGACAAGTCCAATGTGGACCCCACATTCAAGGCGTTGGGACAAATGGCATAGTTCTATGGCAACAAGTCCGCTCACTGACCTCTTGGTTTTGCCAGAGAGACTCCAATCTTTTAAGCTCTGCCTGTTGCTCCTGGCAGGACTCACATTTACAAGGAATCTGAGAACTTTATTGGATGCCTTAATGCCTATAATGTCTTTCCTTATACCAGGAAGTAAGAAAAAAGGAATCAGGGAAACAACCTCATGGGAATTTTTAATAAGAATATAAACATAGCAGATCTCCTTTTAGAAAGTAGATTTTGGTATAGAAGCATTAGAGAAATAAAAGTGTACCATCATATGTCCTTTTAGCAAAAGGAGATAGTCAGAGTTCTTTCTGCAAAATATCACCAGTGAAATCCTTTCCATTGAAGTGGTTGAGAGCACTATATTTGATTTATTTCTTTTTTTAGAGAGGGGAAAGAGAAAAAGAGAGAGGAGGGGCAGAGGGAGAGGGAGAATCTTAAGTGGGCTCCATGCCCATCTTGGAGCCTGATGTGGGGCTCAATCTCATGACCCTGAGATCATGACCTGAGCTGAAATCAAGGGTTGGATGTTTAATTATCTAAGCTACTCAGAAACTCTGAGAGCACTACATTTTATTTTTGTACTCAAAATTATATTACTGATTCTTTGATTTTTGAATTTGAGGAAATTCATCTAGGATATCATCATTTGCAGGCCCAGAGTCTGAGAATTTAAATGTACAAGCTATTTTACCATTATTGTTAGCATCTAGGGGGCTGCTCTGTATCTCTTTGCATTGCTCTTCTGATTCACCTAGTAACTGTGAAACATCCTCAATGTCAACATTCTTCTCTTTGTCACTGGTCATAGACGATGAAAACATCTAAGTTCTTAATTGCATTCAATGAAAGCTAAAAGCATCTTACAAAAGACAGTGCCTCCAGTCTTTTTAAAAAATACCTTCTTGAAAGGTATTGTGGTATTTAGGGCACTGAAGAATGATAACCTATCTCACCACTTTCTCTTTCTTCTAGATAATGCTACCATTCTCTCATTGTCTTATTATATAACTTTTTTAAAAGATAGTTAATAATTAATGCGTAATGATGGACCAGTTCCTTGAAGGATGAAATAGCAAATTGTTTTAAGCTATAGGAAAAATGAGATCATAAGAGCCCATAATGTATTTTGGATTTATAAAAGGATCCAATGAATCCATATGGTGACTATAAAATAGAATGACTTTAATTCTATTTTCTTTACATGAATGAATATTCTTTTTGTTCTTTGGAAGACCTTTTAAAACATGTAAAAGTCATGAAATATTAATCCTCACAAATAGAGTGAGGCCTGATGAAAAAAGAACCTCAAGAAATAAAATTGAGTTTGATAGACCTTGAAAGTGTCCTAAGGATTAACTTGAAGTAGAGGGGCTTAGAGAGCTTTAGAGTGGTCTTACCAATGATAAAGACCCAGCATCCTCTACATGTAAGTTAAGTTTTGTTCAAAATAGACTACAAATTTCTCAGGGTATGGATCAGAAGGCACAGGATACCTAACAACAAAATATATACTTATTTAGGGGCCTCTGCGTGGCTATTCCAAGTGCTAACTCCGTTCAAATTTCAGACTGGTGGGAGGATTCAGCTGGTATCTAGAGTCCTTGACAACCAGTCTGAACTGCCTTTTCTTGTCAGCCCTTCTTCTGGGTACAGATTACATCCTGTATCTATAAGCTGTAGCATTAAGGGTTAGGGTAAATAGACATGTACTTTATTGCATCTAAATTATTCAACACCCCACATACAACCCACTTGTAATCTACTATTGCAAAATCCAGAACACTCTAGGAGGCAGAATGCAGGAGGCACAGACCCAAGAGTGAGCCACAGTGCCCCTTGGCACAATTATAAGGTGATGTTCAAACCAATTTATGTGACAGTAGATCATTTACAAACAGTGGAATCTCCTTTCCAAGACAATTTTGGTTTCTTTCTAGGTCTGGGGATCTACCCAACTACAGACTATGGTAAGACCTTTTTTCTTTACTTGTCTTCCTAGGGTTTTGCTTACTGGGCTGGGTCAGTCAGTTCTGCTGCAGCTGTTGGCTTATTGAGGCTGAGTACAGTTTTGGCCACAGATCAAGTGCCTGCCCTTTAGAAGACAGGGAGGGGAAGGAAGGGTCCAGCGGATGTTGAGACGATAGGTATGTCCCAGATGCATACTCAGCCAATCTCATATGTCATTGTCTTTCCTTCTTCTCTCTGCCTCTCAATCATTTGTTGCATGGCATTAGCTTCCAATTAGTGTCAGGAGAGATGGATGGAAAAAAGCCAGTGCCTCTTCTTACCACTAGTGACAGTTATCTTGAAGATAGCTAACATCCCACAAGCATTTGCTATGTACCCTGCACAAAATTATTTTCATATACCAAATGAGTTAATATATAAAAAATCATTTAAAATATTGCTTGGTGCATAATAAGTGCTCAATGAATGCACATAATAAGTGCTATGATCATGCAATTTTTCCAACATTCTGAGGTAAGTAGTATTATTACCCCCAAGTTGCAGATGGGGAAACTGTGGCATACGTAGGTCATTTGTCAACAGTTACATGTCCTAGGTCACATAGTGACTCAGTGTCTGAGAGGAAATTTGAACCCAGAACAGGCACGATTGCCTCTGTCCACTATTCTTACTAATCTATTCATCTTTCCTCAACCTCTGAGTGAATGCACACACTTTGCACTGAATTTGATATGTCAGAGTCCTTGACGTGCTCTCTTAACGGACCCTGCCATGGAATTCTTGGCTCTGTTGAGGTCAGTCCCTGCCTGTTCAGAGCATGCTCTGAGAGTCCAGAAGTGGCCTGGGAGGGGCTTTAGTGGAGCTTTCTGGTGATTGGCACCCAGCAAAGGTCAGGCTGAGGCAGGGATACTGAGAACTCTTCTGCAGGGACATTCACAGGAGTGACTAAAGGGGGCAGCAGGAAGGGCTGAGGAGGTCTGCAGTGCACCTTGGGAGCACCCTAGAAACAGCCCAGTTGGCTTTTCCTCACTCTTTCTCTGACCCCTTCCCTTACAACAACCGTAGAAACCACTTGCCCCCGTCTTACATCCCATTCCAACCTCTCTGGCTACTCCCTGACCACAGATTTCTCAAAAACTCAAACTAACCACTGAAAAGCCATACTGTAGGACTCAGCTCATGCCATCATGATGTTGGACTGGATCTGTCAGGACTTGTTCCCTGTTTTCCTTGCAAATATGGGCAGGTCATTTATCAGGATCATGTCAGACAGGAACATGGGGCCCATTATGGTGGCACTCGGGCTCTGTCAGCCCTCACAGGAGGCTTGAAGTGTGAGTTGAAGCTCACTCTTTGATGAATGCTATCTGAGACTCGACCCTGATGGCAGTGGAGAGTACAATGAGTAATTTTGAGCAGGGAAGTGAGTTGAACATATCCACATTTTAGAAAGATAAAACTTGGGACATTCTAGGGCAGACAGATAAATCCTGTCAGCATAGGAGTGGGCACAAGGTAAGCACCCCCATAAATGCTTGTTGAATCCATCAATGTGGGTGGATTAGAGAGGGAGGGGTGGGGACAGGGAGATCCATGGGCAGGCCCCTGGAGTAGGATAGGTTCAAGAGAAGGAAGATCTAATTTAGCAAAATGGCAGTGAGAAAAAAAGGAAAGACAACCTTGTTGATAAGTTGGGTATAAGAGGTGCAGAAGGGAAGGAATCAATTATAACAACCAGATTTCCAACACAGTTCTTGTGGACATGGTGATGCTATTGATTCAAGTGGAATGAGACTGTTGGGTTTGGGACAATGGAGTGGACGTCCAGGGTCTAGAGCTTGGCTGGGGTTGTAAGGGAGAGGTGGATTTTGGGGTATTCCTCCTAGAAAGCTCTCAGAGTATCTGAGCTCTTTCAGAGGGAAGACAGCATGAGAAGAGAGCTGAGACAGTGCTTGGCAGAGCAGCAACACGTAAGGTATGGGAGAGGAGAAAACAAGTGAAGGAGATGGGGCAGTGGTCAGAGGAAGGAGGAGAGCAAGGAGTGCTGGCGAGTGAAAGTCGGGGAGGCAGGGAGAGTGGATGAGAGCTTTCCACTGTGTCAATGCAGGTTTGCCTCTGAGGCTGGTGAATGGAAGTGACCGGTGTCAGGGTCGTGTGGAGGTCCTGTACGAAGGCTACTGGGGCACCGTGTGTGACGACGACTGGGACACCCAGGATGCAGATGTTGTCTGTCGCCAGCTTGGCTGTGGCCGTGCAGTTTCAGCACCGGGTGGGGCCCACTTTGGTCAGGGCTCAGGGAACATTCTCTTGGGCTTTGTATACTGCTCAGGACAGGAGCCCTACCTGTCGAGCTGCTCCCACAGTGGCTTGTACAACCATGAATGTGGCCACAGGGAAGACGCCGGAGTCGTGTGCTCAGGTAGAGCTGACCTCACCTCGCCTGTGCCGCTCAGACAAGAGGGGCTCCTGCTGATCTTCATCCCTTTGCATGTGGACAGTGCTTTGCATTTTACCTGCTTTACTCTAGGTCATGACTTATTTGTGGTTAGACGGTCGGTCCCTTTTCAGATCAGTGGAGGCTCAGAGTGGGCAAGTAGCTTGCCTGGAGTCTTAAAGCTGGGGAGTGGTGGTGGAGGTGGCTTTCAAGCTCAGCCTCCTTCAGAGTTTTCCAGTACAATCACCCAGTGGTATCATTCTGGTGATCCCTGCCCTGGGGTGACAAAAGACCTTCCTACATGGCGTTTCTCCTCCTTTTACAGTCAGGAGAGAAGGATCACAGGCTTCAGGTCCTTAAAACTTAAGTCTCTACCAAAATCAAACAGAGAAGTAGCCAGCATGTTGTCTTTATTGAGGATTAAATGACCAGCTAAAGATATGAACACCTGCACTAAAATATAGAAATTCTCCCTGACTCAACCTAAGAAAACCCAATGCTGAGGTTCTCCTTTGTTCACAGAGGGCTGGTACGTGTTCAAGTACCAAGAGGTCTTTTAATCCACAAAGAAACTCCGAGGATAACAATCATTATGCTTCCCAAAGTGGGTTTCCTAGATGAATTGTCCCTCTTTAGAGTGACCTCTGGCATTTGCTATGTGGACTGGTGTGTGCACATGCCACCAGGCATGGGATGTGACCATGATAATCCAACTATGACATGAATGGCTTTCCCCAGAGAGTATGGCCCCCCAAGCAATCACTTTGGAGCAGGTTTATATTAGCATTTGGGGTGCATCTTTGAAAACAGCCTTCTTAGTTGGGGTTACCTTCTCAGTAATATCTCAGTGTTGGTAGATAGTTCTCATTTGAGAGTGTAGGTAGGCTGTATAAATAAGTAGTTGGAATTTGAAATGTGATCTTGTTAATCAGATGGGGCTGTTAATCAATGGGGTGACTTTTTTGGTTGGAGACAGAGGATGCAGAGGGTGAGAGGCTGATGGCAAGGGCAAAAAACATCTCTGGTGACATTCCAGCATTAAATAAAGGCTGGCGAAATGACAGAGAGATGAATTCTGTCTCGTTAGTAAGAAACACAAACTTTTAGCAGTGGGTAGGGTTTCCAGGTCTCTGCAGCCTGCCCTTGCTTCAGAGATGAAGAAGTGGAAGGCCAGCTTTTCTCACATGAAAGTCAACGTTGAATGACCTCTTTTTTTCCTCCACTCTGTAGCTTCTTTGTCTCTGACTGAAACATCCTTGACAACAACTGAAGCAGAAGGTAACATTTTTAATGTGAGATCATTATGTGCTCATTACCTGCACCCATAAGGTGTCTCTGATCCAGAGGTGCAAAAGGTTTAAGAGATAGGAGTGCTCAGTTCCCAAGAAGGAACCTCTGAATAAAGCCTCAGGTCTAAATGGGTAACCCTTCCATGGACCATGTCCCTGAGATTGGGAAGGGATTGACCTGCATAGCTACTTCGAGTTCCAAGGTCGAGCTTGGTGTCCAGTCTCCGGCAGGAGTCCTGTTGCTCATGCTCAGTGCCTACCCCTTGTGGTCCTCACCACTGCATGCTGATGTATGGCTAGGCTGGGATGCTGGGTCTGTGGCTGCAGGGCCTGGGAAGGTAGGTGCATCAGAGGTCTCATGCAACCCTCTTCCCCCAGAGGCATTGCTAGTGAGAGAGGTAGTCAATACATCTCGAGTTTTTGACAACCCGAGCTTTGGGAAGGAAAGTCACTTACCTATATCCCATGGGAACTTTGACCCTAGGACAAGAGAAGGATAGCTTTCTCATTAAGGCCTCTGACCAAAAATCAGCATGGATCAGTTGGGAATCTTAATGATATATCTGTCAGCATTTCTTTTCCTCAGGTGTTATGCTTTCCTATCCCTAAAGCCCACGAAGTGAGGTCTGACATTTTTGTTCTCTGTTCCCTATGATTAAGGACACAGATGTCCCTAGAGCTGAGGATGTGATTGACTTTGTTATAATTTAGCCATGTCTCTTCCCAAGATTCTCATTTGCAGCAGCTGTAAGAGGAGAATCTACTCCTTTCTACAGTAATTTCCCATGAGAGCCCAGCTACGTATTAGGAGTAACCGCTGGGCCTCACAAGTTCTTTCATACAACTTGTCCATCCAGGGTGCAAGTGAGGGGCTCAGGGGCTTGGCTATCTGACTATGACTCAAGACTGCAGATAGGACTTACCTAGAGCTACTCTTACAGAACCGTGACCGTGGGGTGGAGGTGGGAGACACACTTCCTCTAGATCACACTTCCCCATCTAGAAACCCAGTAGGGAATTCAGAACTGCAATAAATTCTCTGGTGGCAGTGGGCTAAGAGGAACCCTCAGGTCATCTCCTCTTCAAACCCCAGCACCCAGGGGTCTCTTGCTGGGAACTGAGGCAAGCAGCACAGTATCTTGAAGCAATTTGAAAATAATAGGTATAAAGTCACAATCTTAAGGGATAAACATTAGAAACATTTTCACTAGAGTGAAAAGACAAGAATGGCATTCAGGCCCCTTGTCATTTAGCAGTGTACTAGGGATACTAACCAATACAATTAGACAAGAAAAATCAATTGGAGACATAAGAATTACAAAAGTAATTTTTGCCTCTATTCATGGAACCCAGCACAGGTGGCATACGGGATGCTCAGTATCAAGGTCACTAGGTCAGTAAAGAAAGATTCCCCCCAAAATAGTCTTGTAGAATGAAAGAATTTGAAGCTACACAGGTTTGTTCCCTTCTCCAAAGTTACATGGCAAGATAAAATCCAGGTCAGAAATTATACCTCCTTACTGGATTCTACTTTAATTTCAGTCCGTGGTTCTCCTCAGGAGGAACCTAACTTTATATTTTCTGTTTTTCCCCCCTCCTACAATTAGTCTATGTAGATTGCACTATAGAGAATGCTATGACACCTAGTGCAATTGTTAATGAATAATTTTATTTGGTTCTTTCTCTGAAAATAATAATACCAACTGTATACATGGGTTTTACTCTTATCCATGAAGAATTACAAGGGATGATTTGAAAGGCTGTTGTATGCACATAGAACAAATGAGGATCCCATGTGACCCTGCCAAAAACAGTTTTCAAGACTGACTTTCCATGATGTCTAACTCTGGTCATTATCTTTTTTACCAAATACAGGCACTACCTGGAATCCAAATGTTGCAACTTCAATAACAGAAATAGGTAAATATTTCAAATCACCCTCCCATGATTATTCCCAGCTTCTACATGAAGTTTGGGATTGGAAGTGACAGGAAACATCTAAGGGTGTGTCCATCCTTAGCCTTCTCCCTCTGGGTGTATGTGTGGGTGTCTGTGTGTGTGTACGTGTGTGTGTTTAGAGATGGAAGACAGAGAGAGAAGTCTATAAACAACACATCCTAGGTCTGACATAGAGGGTAGCCCAATAAAGCTATTGGGATCCTGGGCTTATGTTCAGTAAAGATCCTCCCCCAGGTTCTCAGTGTAAGCCCAGGAGGCCTCTCCAGGATTACTGGTACCGAGCTTGCATTATGACCCACAGAACAAAGGGTAGAGCCATGAAAAGAGAGAGCTAAGTGCTGGGCCTGCAAATTTCTTCCTGAGGTGAATGATTCCTGGGATGTTGAGAGAACCAAGCCAATTGCTGTGGAAGCCAATAAGTTGCCCATTAGAGCCCCGGTATTCCCATTAACCAATGGCTTCAGAGCTCCATACTGGGTGAGCCGAACGTGGATTAAGTGTGTCCAACACGTCACCTCCATCAACATCATGGAGTGCTTCTTTAGAGTGGAGCATCGTTAGCTGAGAGCTGATAGGGATGTCTAAGCTCTTTGTGGGTGGTGAAGACTAACCTCTGGACATGTTGAAGAGTAATAACATAGGCCTCGAAGAAACTCGTGGGTCTTACAAATGTGTTAAGCTTATGACCTTGAGATATACTCAGAGGGGGATTTCTGTTCTTTATCCTTCAGTGTCTGAGTCAGGTTTGTCCCTGAGGCTGGTGAACGGAGGTGGCCGGTGTCAGGGCCGCGTGGAGATCCTGTACCGAGGTTCCTGGGGCACCGTGTGTGACGACGAATGGGACACCAATGATGCCAACGTGGTCTGTAGGCAGCTGGGCTGTGGCTGGGCCGTATCAGCCCCCGGAAGTGCCCGGTTTGGTCAGGGCTCAGGGCCGATTGTCCTAGACAACGTGCGATGCTCCGGGCATGAGTCCTACCTGTGGAGCTGCCCTCACAATGGCTGGAACTCCCACAACTGTGGACATGGAGAAGACGCTGGTGTCATCTGCTCAGGTGGGCATAAGAGATACCCATCGCTCTCTCTGACATGGTCGTTGCGGGGAGGAAACACACTACCCACCACAGGGCCACATTCACCCCTCTCTGAGATCTGTCAAGCCTCCCAAGGATTCCTGGGCACAGCAAGCTACTGAAGTACAATGGAAAGGAAAGTGTAGGGTCGGCTGTCGTCCTCTACATGGCCACAGAGAAGGGCAAGTATCAATTGCCAGCAACATGGTATACGAGGGGGAAAAGTCCATCCACTCTTCAGTGAGCAATAAGAATGAGTCTCTTCCCTTTCAGTAGGCTCATGGGCTCAGTCCACACCCCTCTCCCCAGGGCCTTATTACCAAGTCACAGATTTTGAGAGTATGGTTGGAAAATAAACCAACTTCTCTCCTCCATGATCGTATTCTTCCTTGTCCCCCATGAGGCTGACTCACAGAGGAAGATTAAAAACTACTTGTGAATGTGGTTGGGCTGTGATGAACATCTGTGAAGTGGGCTATTGTGTAGGAAGTGGTAGTTCATGGGTACAGGGAAAGTTAGTGAGACTGATGTAAATATGGAGTGTGGGCCTGGCCCACTGCAGAAAAGTCCAAGAAACCTTGTGCAGACTGGGAGCACTACACCTGCGCTGGAGGAATTGGGATCTTTCTAGAGTAATTTCCCGGATTAATTCTAGCTCTTCCTGTGCAGAGGGAACACAGTGGCTTTGTGGGCTGTTCTGGGCATGGCAGGGATATTCTACTCCTTGGGATATCAGCCCTGGGGCTCAGTAAGACAGGCAAAGGCAGCAGGAAAAACCCTGGGGCTCCCAGAGTACTGAGACATTCAGGGCGGGCTCTGGCTCCGTCCACCTGAGCGCATGGGGAAGCTTGATCTCAGGAGGAATAGGCTGAGTTTCTTCAGGCTTTGGCCCAGTTGGGGCACCTGTGTTCTGCGTGTCTGACTCGTGTTTCTTTCTCACAGCTGCTTTACCTCAGTCCACATTCCAGCCAGGTGAGTCCTCAGCCACCCCACTCAGGCTTTCTCTCAGCCCACAAATCCCTCTCCCCCACCTAGCCTAATCGAACCATTGCTCTCTGTAAAACCTATGGGCACCTTCATTTTCCCCACAGTCACTGAGATCCTGGCAGGAAGTTCATAAGTAGACTTAGACATGGGATTCACAAGCCTTCCATCTCTCCATCAATCCACAGGATTTCATCCAGTGTGTGGAAAATGTCCCCAGAGATGTCTGCCTGCAGTTTCAGACAAGTGGCCCTATATGCCATGTGTGTCACTGGTAATACATCCAGGCTGAGCAGTTGAGTAGGAAAATGGGCTCCGAGGCCTCCAATTCCTACTGAATAGTCACCATGGCAGGCTGGCTCCTCTCCCTAGCTCAGCACTTGTGACAGCCTCAGAATCCTTGGGCACAGATGTGCACCCAGTGAGGCAGGGACAGCAGTCCCAAGGATGCGCTGTCATAGCTGATGGAGTTGCTCTAGGTACTGCCATACCTAATCGGATCCGTGTTGACCCTCAACGCCCCCAACTCTTGTAGTTCAGCTTTAGTCACAGCAAAGCCCTCGGGTTACATGAGTAAAGAGAGAGTCGAGTGACAAAGATTTGATATGGGACAAAAGAACATGCCAGGCTTAAAGATGTCGGGGGACCTGGCTGACCTTCCCAAGGCCTTTGGTCCCAAAAGGCCCACAGAGCAGGAGACTTGCCTGGCCCACCCACTGAGGTGGAAGGCGGCAGGATGCAGGTGGGCCACTGTCTCGACAACTGCCACAGACAGTTTCCACAGACTGTTTCCTTGATGTCTAACTCTGCTCCTTACCGTTGTTGCCATTTGCAGACACCACCTGGATCACCACCACCACAGCTCCAACCACGGACTTCGGTAAATATCTCAGTCCACCCTCCCAGGCTCTTTCCTAGCTTCTAGATAAAGCTTGAGTTTGGAAGTGACAGGAGGCTTCTCAGGGTTTGTCCCTTTTCAACCTGTCCTTGTATGTTTGTGTGTTTTCGTGTGTGTGTCGACTTGGGAATAGAGAAAGACCAAGATCCTGGTCTGATCTTAGAGAGGGGCCAATGACACCACTGGGATCCTGGGATTACGTTCCGAAAGATCCTCCCCCTGGTGCTCAGTGTAAGCCCTGGAGGCCTCTCGAGGCTGCTGGGAAAGGCTTATCTTATTGCTCCCATGCCATGGGGTAGAGCCCTAAGAAGAGAGAGCCATGGGCTGGGCTTGCACCTTTCTTGCTGAGGTGCATCATGTCCCAGGATGTGGCAGAACAGAGCCGGGATACACCAGACCAGTAGGTGGCTCATTAAGGCCTGGGTCTTGGCATGCACCACTAGCTTCAGAGTTCCAGGCAGGGAGTGCCATGTGTTGATTTGGTGCGTCTACCCTCTTACTCCGGTGAGTCTACACTCCATCCACATCATGGAGTGCTTCTTTAGAGTTGAGCATCCTTAGCTGAGAGCTGATAGGGATGTCTCTGCTCCTTTACATGTGGTGCAGAATAACCTCTGGGCATGCTGAAAGGTAATTAGCTGTCCAGGTCATGGGCTCGAAGAAGCCCGTGGGTCTTACAAATGTGTTAAGTTTATGAGCTTGAGAGACACTCAGAGGGGGATTTCTGTTCTTTATCTTTCTGTGTGAGTCAGGTTTGTCCCTGAGGCTGGTGAATGGAGGTGACCGGTG